>VYZQ01070616.1:0-18974 GCA_013400655.1 Mystacornis crossleyi
AGAGATACTGTGTGATTTCCCTGGACACGTCTGTCTGACCGTGACTGGGCATTTGTAGGCACTGCCTTCACTCACTTGTGATGAAAACAGCAGAGCACTGTGCACGTTCTGTAGTAGAGAGAAGTGAAAATCCCAAACTCTCAGTTTGTGATAGCACGGCCCTGTTGTTTTAAATTTTTTCCCCTCCATTTGAATCTTTGCTACCTTGATTCCTCTTTATTTGTTTCTTCTCATTCTTTTCCTAAGGTTCAAATGTGGGAATTGCCCCGGATGTGGTTGCTACTGATGCTCCCCTGGGAACATGCCTTGATAGGGAATTAACACCAGTCAGTGATGGGCTGTGGGACAAGCAAAGTGCTTCCCGAGCCCCCCAAAGATGTGCAGCTAGACCTGGTTAAAAAAGTCGAACCTTACACAGGCCACAGTGACATATACAAGCATTTCATCAAAGATGACTGCGGGGCTGTCATCAAAGCTGGCTCCCCCTCCCCTCCGCATCACGCCAACCCCTATCCCGGGAACCCCCTGCCCGCCCACCAGCCCGAGCCCCGCAAGAACAAAGTGGCCAAATACCGCGCCAAGTTCGACCCCCGAGTGACGGCCAAGTACGACATCAAAGCGCTGATCGGGAGGGGCAGCTTCAGCCGCGTGGTGCGGGTGGAGCACAAGGCCACCAAGCAGCCCTACGCCATCAAGATGATCGAGACCAAGTACCGCGAGGGGCGGGAGGTGTGCGAGTCGGAGCTGAGCGTCCTGCGGCGCGTCCGCCACACCAACATCATCCAGCTCATCGAGGTGTTCGAGACCCAGGACCGCGTGTACATGGTCATGGAGCTGGCCACCGGCGGGGAGCTCTTCGACCGAATCATCGCCAAAGGCTCCTTCACCGAGAGGGACGCCACGCGGGTGCTGCAGATGGTGCTGGATGGGGTGAGGTACCTGCACACGCTGGGGATCACCCACCGGGACTTGAAGCCGGAGAACCTGCTGTACTACCACCCGGGAACGGATTCCAAGATCATGATCACGGACTTCGGGCTGGCGAGCGCGCGGAAGAAGGGAGATGACTGCCTGATGAAAACCACGTGTGGGACCCCGGAGTACATTGCTCCCGAGATCCTGGTCAGGAAGCCCTACACGAACTCCGTGGACATGTGGGCGCTGGGGGTGATCTCGTACATTCTCCTCAGCGGCACGATGCCCTTTGAGGACGACAACCGCACCCGCCTGTACCGGCAGATCCTGAAGGGAAAGTACAGTTACTCAGGCGAGGTGAGTGTGGTGAGGGGAAGTCAAGCAAGAAGCTCTTCCTAGGTGTGTCTTTGTGATGACCAGAAGTTGGCTGTCCTGTGGGCAGTAATATGACCAAGGGTAAAAAAATCTGCGATTCTGTCTCTTAAATCCTTTCCCATTTTCTGTCTGCTCCCAGTGCAGTGTAGCAAGCTCCTTCAAAAAATGCATGCACAGAAAGAAGAAACTTGCTGTAGAACAGAAAGGGGATGCTCGTGGGTTTCTAGCTGGGGGGACCTTGGCTGTGGTAAGCTGCTGTTTAAGGCTTTGCAGTTGAAACTTTGGCCAGGGTGTTTGAAATAGCGGCACACATATCACTAGTCTGATTTCTGACAGAAATCCAAGCGTATTATGGAAAATAGCTTTGCTGAAACACAGGGTTATGGCAGGCAAGCGGCACTTGCTGGAGATGTTATTATTTCAGAAATTTATCTGCATTGCCTCCTGAGTTTGGTATGTGAGAAAATGGAGTATTGAAGGATAGTTTCCATAGGTAAGTATGGAAAGAGGAGTCTTGGGGGATAATCTTTAGGCATTCTGTAAATAATAGTGAGACCTGAAGGTGCTTCTTGCTCTTCAGAAGAAACAATTTGAAGTTAAATACTTAATATTATTGCTTCTGATCAAAAACCAGTTGGTTTATGAATCAGTATTGCTATTGTCATGTCCTTGCCATGCCCTGCCCTTGACTGAGTGCAGGTCTGTGTCCTCTGGGTTAAAATACAGAGCTGAAAAGCACGTGTAGAACGGCAGTGTGAATAATCAAAGATATGGGCTGGCTTCTATTTGAAGAATGAGTGAACAGACTAGGGCCCTTACTTCAAAAAAATTAACATTTGAAGGAGGTCTGATCATCTGATCCAACTCAGTGCAGCACTCTGGAGAGAGTGAATTGAGTGTTTTGAAGGTTCCCTGGGGTAATTCACTCTGATGTCCACTGGTCCTTGTGCCAGAATGGACTGATTTTGAGGAATATTGTGGATTGCAACTAGGCCACTGGAGATTTGTGTGTGGTACATGCAGAGGTAGCACATGTGCCACAGAGAAAGCATTAGACTCTCTATTTTGAAAGTGTCAGTGCACAAGCCTGAGGCATTTTATTGTTATGCCACCACAAATTACACACTTTAGGAGGCTGTTATGGATACTGTGTGTGACATGAGTGGTTGTTTTGGAAAGCGTGGATATTTTACTGCTTGGAAAGCAAATATGTATCAGCCAGCAGCCTGTATCTGTTGCCTGGATGCTTTCTGTTTCTCTAAAGCCAGGGAAAATGAATGCTTTAATTTACCAGTGTAATTAAGCCCATGCCCCTAAATTGCACAGTGCTTGACTGTAGGCAGGTATTGGCAGGAGATACAGTAAAGAGGCTGCTCATTTTGTGAATAAACTCGAGGAGAAAACAAAGTGAGCCAGAGATTCAAAGGTGTCTGCTGTGTTTCCCACAGTCTTGCCAGCACTCTTAAAGCTATCTTCTAGGTTTTTAAATGCTTCAGAGTTTTTGATGTTCACAGAAGATTGCTCTTCTTTTTTTGTGTTACACTGGAAGAAGTGGGGAGATGTCAGAAATGAGGCTATTGATAAGTTTGTCAGGCTAATGGGAATGGCAGGAGCTCTGAGTCCTGGTTTCTTTGGAGCAGGAGTGGGCAGAATACTCAAGTGCGTTGCCGAAGGCATCTGTCTTGGATAGATGCAGAAGCAGGGGTTTCATGGGAACAACTGCTTTTCTTCTCTGTAATCTGAAAGCTGAGGATCTGAAACAGAGAGGAAATGCTGAAAGAAGGCAGTGAACTACAGTGCCCAGAGCTGACAGCTTGAGCTGTGTGGCTCAGACAAGTTCCAGTGGGGAAGGAGGGAGCTGTCTTCAAGCTGTACCATGGCAGACAGCAGCAGTGCCCTGAGTCTCGGTGCAGGGTCCTGCTTTTTGAAAGGCCTGGCCCCCAAACCTGGTCACAGAGGACAATGCTGCATTGAAAGAGGAGCAGAAGCCAAGGTGCACGCTGACCTGAGAAGCAGCTCCATTTTCTTGAAAAAACAAGTGATCTCAAGTCCAGCTAATGTAATTGCTTTCTGACTGGGACCCTCTTACCCCGGCTCCTGTTCCTGGAGTGTGAGGTCTGTTTGAAGAGGCCATTAGCAGATCAATAGGAGAGGTCTCCCACAATAGGTTATTCAGGTACTGCTGACATCACTGCTCTGATTATCTCTTGTATCTCCTTCTCTACTTTTTTAATAGCTTCGAATAATGGCTAGGATGAGGAAGGAAGGACAGCTGGCTTTGTAACGTGGTGTGCTTTTTTTCCTGAGCACCCTGAGTAAGGATTAGGTGGGTTATTGACACTGCTTTGGATGTAGCCTGCTGCAAAATCATTCTTTTTCACTTGTTTTGTTAGAACTTACTAAAAAGGTTTGGACATATTCTTAATTCAATTTTTAATTGAAATCTTGGAGTTAAAACTGATTTCTGGGATCTCTTAGTAGCTTAAAAAGTTGACTGAGGAATAAAGCTGGAATTCCATTCTTAGTATCCTTTGAATTTGAAAGTGCAGAATTCAAGATTGGACCATTATTATCCTGCTAGGACCGGCTTGCTCTGGTTCTGTTTCAAAGCTTCTCCTTCTGTTGAATACCAGTACTTTTATGTTGCTTTACACACCTGGGAAAATTGCTGGAAGAAGTGAAAGATAATGTATGCTATGGTTATATTGGGAAACTTAGCTAAGGTGTATGGATTGTTCTGGTTTTGATGTCTGATCTGGGAAAATAATTTCTCTCATGGGCTGTTCTCCTATTCATAGAACAGAATCAGCTTTTTGTGGTGTGCTCACAGTGGGTGAGGTTGGTGTGTGCTCCTGTGGGAATGTGTCTTAATCAAATAACCAAAAAAAGCTTGTTCTAAATAGTGGTGCTAGTGGATGCATCGATAAATGGGCTGTTAGGAGAGACATACTTGATACATGAAGGAAGTTGGGCATTGCAAGTCTGTAGGAGCTCTGCAAGGGGCTTAGAAGCCTGTGGAGAGATGACCTGGTTTTGTGTGACTTAGAGTTTCCAGTGGCTTTTGATAAAAATCCTCACCAAAATCTCTTGAAGGAACTTTGCAGCTGTATTGTGATAGTGGCCTTTGCATGGATCAGCAGTTTGCTGATAAGCACAAATGTGAAATACGTGGTCAGTTCCATAGGGAAGGACAAAAACTGAAGTTTGAAGGATCTGTTCCCTTCTGCCTAAAAGCCAGCAGGAGGAAGTTCCCTAACAAACCTGCACAGTCTCTGATGATACAGACTTCTTCAGAGGATGAAAATGAGGGCTGTGGACCTTGGAAGTTTGCCCGAGTTTGAAGAGCAACTGGATGAATTCATGGAAGACACACTGATGGAGAGAATGACGCTAAAAAGTGCCAAGTGTGGATAAAGAGGTCCTTAAGCCACAAATTTTTGAGCCAAAGGAGATGCCTAACTTGCTAATTGTATGTGCATTGCATTTCTACTTGTCTCTCCTTGGACGTTCAGAATCTTAATGATCTTCTGCCCTAACTTGGAGTTTAAAGCACCAAGTTAGATGCAGGTGTTGGGTAAACTCTGCAGATCCTGTATGGATAGATTCAGGCTGGAAGAATGCCCTTAGTTACAGGAAAACCAAGTTACTCTGGATGAGTAGCATGAATGGTGTTCCCATAACAACGAACTCAGGCTATGTGAGTAAAAAGACAAACCACTTTCTCCCCAAGCTGTTTTTCCTGCCTGCAGCTCATAGCAGGAGGAAGCACGGAGAGTGCAGGCAGTGCATTAGCAAACAAACTACTTGTGCTACCTGGCAGAAAGCAAGATAAAAATAAAGCCATTCCAAGGCAGCTGATGCGTGCTTACAGGATGAGTCCTTACCCAAGCACGTCTGCAGAGTGTTTCCAAAGTATCCTTTTAATTGTCCTCGCTGTGGGGGCTGGTTAAAAGACTGTGGAGGACTTGTAATCCCTCAATTCCCTTGTGACATGTAGTGGAGGAGACAGGTGATAGGCTTGTCAAAATTTAATATTAATTTCCTGCATTTATTCAACGTTTTAAGGGAGAATATGGTAGAGCTTGAACCCAGACTGCTTCTGACTCAGATGGGAGCTGGTTGTTGAATCGCCCGTCCCGTCCCAGAGGGACTAATCAGTCATTGTATTATGAATTATGACGACTGTGGTTGGATTTCCTATCAAATGACAAACCTAATCTAAAAAAGGCACAGGCAACAAAAAAACCCTGTAATTCTTGGTAACCTCCTTCCCCTAAAAGCTGCAGATAGAAATGTATAGGGGCAACTCAAGTTTATATTCTGCATACTTGTATTTTACTGTGGAAAATGGTCTCTTATAGGAGAGGAAAAAAATTATACTTGCATATCAGAGAAAATCTCTCCATAATCCTTATTACTTTCAGGAGAATTCAGTCAGCGTAGGGCAAGCATTCTGAAACTTTGGATGAGGCTTTGTATGTAAGTTTTGCAGTGCAATAAGTTTTGCATTGATGCTGTGGCAGGTCTGGCTGGCTGCCAGTCCTGGAGTGATTCCTGCATATTTGTACTTTTGGTCATTTAAAAGGAATTATATATGCCTCTGTAATTAAAAAAAAAAAAATCAGTCTTTTGTTGTTTTGATGATAAAAGTATAACCACTTTATCAAAATATACCAGTTAGAAGAAAATCAAGTATTTCATACCATATTAGCTTTATTTTCTATTTTAGACTTAGTTTGCCCCAGAAACGTGTCCGTGTTTTTTCCTGCTGTTCGTACTTTTAATGTTATATGGCATCAAGTTTTGTGTAATATGTTATGTGCTAATTAAATTGGTTCAAGGGTAGCAACTGCCCTGAAAGAGGGAAAATTCTGTCTCTGGTGATCTCCTCGTAGTATATCTCCCGTTTAAGACGGGCAGTAAGGCAGACTGGCTTCCCTGAATTTGGGTGGGAGTATGTCTTTGGGAAAACATTCAAAGCAAGTTTAAAATATAGCCAGGAACAGAGAAGCACCACTGCCCTCTAATGCTCCCTAGGTCCTGTGTATTTTTTTAATGCAGGAGATAAAGTCCTGTATGTACAAGAGGCCAGAAAAGCTGGTAGGTGCCTCCCTTTGTTGAAGATTTACCTCTGCAAATGGTAGAGCTGCTCTTTGCTCTAAGAGGAGCTTGGTGCAAAACCAACTGATTCTTCTGGAAGTTCTCCACTGGCTCAGGGCCTGGGAGGGTCTGGATGCAGCAGGACCCCTCGCTTGTGGGGTCCCCAGAGGCCGCACTGACACGTGGTGTTGCCCTCCATGGCTGTGCCAAGAAGGTCTTCAGACCCATTAGACGCTTTTGCGGGGCAGTCATCACCTTTGCCTCTGATGTCTGTGCCAGAAGAGAGGAGAGATTTCAAAGCAGCAGGGTGGCCAATTTTCCATTCTTTTCGCTGGAGTTTGAGTGGCCCAAGCTGTTGAATATAGTGTAACAAGGAAAACAGGGACAGGGCAGCTGAAGGCAAGGTTTTAAAACACATTTGCAGTACTTATTGGCATGAGCGTACCAGTCTCTGGGACCATGTTTTAGCCTTCTTGGGGGAAGAAAGAGCTTTTTACTTAGAGCAGCTGCTGTTTTTTACTGTGAGCCACATTAGATGGTAGAAGTGTTTTACAATAGTCCTGTTCTTAGAGTAATGCAGGCATTTTTTTCCTAAAAACTAGAGCTGGCTTTTTTTCCTGTGTAGGGAAGAATTGTTTTTTATATAAATTGTTGAGCCCTTTGCCTGGAAAAAGTAAAAACCCATCAATTTACAGAGGAATGTGCTTTTGCATTTCACATGGCTGTGTGAAAGCGGTGATTTTGAAGCAGAACAACGAGAGTGTTGGCGAGCTGCAGTTGCAGGGCTCTGCTGAAAAGGGCACTCGCTCTCCTTTGAAGAGCTGGAGCACTTGAACAGGATGAAAGCTCCTCTCCAAGCCAGGCACAGAACACCGAGGCCAGCCCAATAAATGGACTTCTCTTGGCTTCTGCTCTTTCTTTTCTTTTAAGCACCAGCCCAGTGGGTGTGAGGATAGATGTGTTTGTGTTGCTCCATCTCCAAGAGCTGAAGTGTTTGTCCAGATCTCTCCCTCTGCAGGAAGGGACATCTTTGGAAACATGATAGCCTCAATTAAAACCTGGAAAATCCTCCATCCTCCTCCATGTATCAGTGACCATGCTCATGCAAAAGCTCAGCATGCTGCATTGGTAAACACTGTATTTAAGGATAAAGAAACACCTTTCCCAGTGAAAGGGCTTTGAAACCAATGTATGCATTTGAAAAGCAATTATCCCTCGCTCTGGCTGTGTCTTAAGGTTCTTTTTGAAGGTTGTTTCCTCCAATGGAATTGATGTCACAAGGACCTTTTTCAAAATCACTCATTTTGCCTTTTTACTGTGTACTTCAGCTTATGTTTCAGCACAGCAGTGAGGAGCACCCCAAATGCTAGGGCAGGGTAAGGAAGGAGAGGGATGATCTTTCTCTGCCTACATCTGCTATTTTCATACTGCTGCAGTCTGCAACACTCAGTGTTAACAGTTTATATTTCACAGAATTTTGCATGTCATCAGGACAGGGTGGAAACTCTGTCTAAGCCTCAAAGCCCTTAGAAACAAAGCAGGGGAGGAATCTCCATGGGGAAGAGGAATGTGGGTTTTGTCCCAGTGATTTCGTTCACAGCCGTTTTTCCTTAGGGCTGATGTCCATACCAGTAGTACCTGCAGGTTCAAGGCAGAGTGAGGGGCAGCAGCTTAGTGTTTTGGTTAAGATTTTTGGGATGAAGGATTGGGTTTGGGGAAGTGGTGCACAGTGTATGGCACACAATAAAAGGATGGAAGGCAAGAGCCACATCTGAGGGGAAAAGATTTACAATAGTGCTGTGATTTGACATAGATTTTCATTCCTTCATCTGTGGGCCCTATAAAATCCTGTTAATGGTGGAATAGTATTTCTGCAGAATTAGGGATGTAGGGATAAAGGGACACTGGTAGGGTAAAAAAGAATATTAAGCTGCCTCTGTACAGAATACACGTTATTAACAGAAAGGATTTCATCTATCAGCTACCATTGGTGTCTTTGACTCCTTTACATTTGCCTAAAAATAGCCTAGACCCTTTTCTCTTTTACCTTCGGCTGATTGAATCCTTGGTTTTCCAGCTGTGGCTCAGATGTGTTGTTTTCCTGATACCTTAGTGGAGGTGTATTTTGAGGCAAGACATGCTACTGCACACTCACTGACTTAGGACCAAGCTTCAGAGAGTGAGGATATGTGTTAATTCTGCAGTGGGAAGAGCTGCAACCTGCAGGAAACCTGTCCCTAAATACAGCAGCTGCCCCCTTTTCCCCTTCCTTGGAAATGGTTACTATGGGGTTGAAGTGTGTGTTGGGAGTTCAGCTGCTCCTGGAGGTGGGCTTGAGCCAGGCGCAGCCCTTGAGCAGGGTGTGAGCACCCGTCTGGTTCTCTCATTGCTGTGGCACACTTGGGAGTTTATCACAAGTTGTGGGCTGAGTGAATTGGGGTAACATCTTGCATTGCTTCAGCTGGATTTGCTGGACTGCTCTACCGAGGACCTGAGGCCCCAGATGGTTGTATGGAAGTACAACACCAGGACAGCATTGCATCTCTAGGGGCACAGGGAGCACTGGCTGGCACCTACAAAATGTTTTTAAAGTCAGGTTTCAGGGCGGAGCTGTGGAAGTGTTGCACTCTGGAGAAAATTACAGCATCTTCCTAACTCTGTTCTGAGTCCCAGGCTGAGGCTTTGAGGTTTTGCAGAGCTGGCTCCTGGCTGTAGTTCCGGCTGCTGCCTCTGCTGCAGGTTAAAAGCCACTTTTGGTTAATCAAAACTGAGCTCTGTGGGGAAGGGCTGTGAACATGTACCTTGCTGCAAATCACTGTGTGGCCTGTAATTGACCCTGCCTTAGAGAGAGGCAATTGAACCTGATATATTTGGAACAATCTGGCTTTGAAAGATGTTTCAGATTTCCTCTGACGGGAATTTGGGACTGCCCTAGCATCTGCAGTGTGCTCCTGCCCTGGGATGTGATGAAGGAGGCATTAAGCAGCATGCTTGGCATAGGTAGGAAGTCAAGGTTTTAGTATCACGTTCGAGGAATTTCTGTTCATGTTGAGCCGGAGCGCTAAAAAGGTGCTTCCTAAGCCCAGAGGTTTTCTTGGCAGTCTCTTTGCCTAATCCCTGAAATCCCTAAATCTGACAAGACTGCAGTTGCAGTGTTGAGGCTGTAGGCAGAGGGAACCGGGTTAGTTGTTTGGAGCTGGAAGGGGTAGCTCGTACTGGCGGTGGTGCATCCGAGTTCCCTGGTTTGGAGCATGAGCTGCCTCTCCTCTCTCTCTGCTCTCACCACCCACCTGCTTTGCCCCCGCGCTGCCCTGAGTGAATGACAAAGTAGAAAAAACAGGCATGTTTTCCAATGCCTTTGTTATTTTAAATGGATGTTTTTATAGATTTTCCTGAAAACTGAGCTTTTACTAATGCACCAGATTAGTGTTGATTGGTGACATGAGAGCCGTTCACACAAGTCAAGGAGAAGCAGAACGTTCTGGAGATGGCTGTTAAGAGATACCTGCTGTTCCTGCAGGGTTCCCCGAAGTGCTGGTGTGGATCTGTGCTGGACTGTGTGTCTACAGCTCATGAACTTCCATAATCATGGCACTCCCTACACATCCAGTGCACCAGTGCTTCAGGCACTCCATGTGATTAACCGAAGAGTCTGATTTTATATCTCACAAAAGGTGAAGTTGAGCTTTCTGATAAAAGTATTTGTGTGTTTCCTACCATTGTCTGTTGTGTTTCCTACCTTTGTCTGTGTCTGAGTAATTTCTAAGGGACTTTTTAATAGTCCGATCATTTTGAGAATGGTTATGTAGCTCAGATGTGAGGAAGGTTTCTCATTACAGCTGGGCTGATTCAGAAGACTTTATATACTGTTTTATCAGTGCTGATAGGAGTGCCTTGGTTACAGTTTCTTACCTCTTTCTTACACTTAGTCCTTCATATTTTCTTTCATTTGCTTTTAGCTTTACAAGCTTCAAGAATTCTTGGTGACATTCTTCACCTACTGTTTTGCTGAAGAGGCTGATATTGCAAAATTAAGGAAAACCTGACACTTGGTTAAGAATGTAAAATAATTTCATGGCGAAGTCCTCTTCCAAAGTTACAGGCGTTCCCATACCTCCAGTGTTTAGCACTGGAGCTTGGCAAGGATGGATCTGACATTGGAGAGATCTTCAGCCATTTCATGGAAGTGTTCCATGGTCTCTGAAAACTCCCTTTTTGGAACTGTGACCACAGAGAGTGTGGGGACCAAATCTTGTATTTCCCCGAACCTGTTGTGTTAGAAGTGGCATTTACTTACTGGTGGCTCATCAACAAAGTGGAACATGTAGTGATGGTGGTTCAAAGGTCCAGAGGTATTTAGGGGTTTATTGACCAACCCAGTTTAGGGAGGTGCAGGTATGTTCATTATATTTGCAGATGGAATTGAATTGGAAGGGCTGCAAAGGGCATTGAGTTCAGAGAGCCCTATCAAATTTGAGCAATTCAGTAGCAGGTGTAGGTTGTTTTTTTAAAATAAGAGTAAGTTAGTGTACAAAAATAGGTGAAGAACAGAAAATTCGGAGGTGCTGGCTTCTCAGAAAAGGATCTGTCTGTGAGACAGTATGTGAGAGCAGTATCATACTTGTGGGAAAAGGTGAATGTACTGATGTGTATGAACAGGAAGGCAGCATGTGGTGTGATCCTGCTGTGTTTAGTGGCTGCTGCAGATGCCAAGCTGAAGCTCTGACACTTCTGGGCAGCAGACTTCAAAAACACCACAGGCCAAGTGGAGAGACTTGACAGAAGGTCAACAAAAACAATTGTGAGTCAAAACCCCACAGTCTCCGGAAGGCTAAAACATTTTTGGCTGTTTGGCCTAGAGAACGTGTTGTCATAGCAGTTTGCAAATATGTAAAAGGCTACTTCAAAGAGGAAAAGGAATAATTTCTTTTCCAGAGTATGTCAAACAAGAGCCTTAAATGGCACTTCGAAAGAGTCACACTGAACTTTTTACAACACTGGTGTCTCCAGCTCCTAAAAAATGTTTACCCGGAGGATATCTGAAGCTGTCTTGCAGAACAAGTGAGGCAGTCATCTGTCAGGAGTGATGAATCTGTGGTGGATCCTTGCGGGACCGTGGGATGGACTGGATGATCCTTGGGTGTTTGTTGCAGCCCTGCCTTCGCCCCGATTTCCCAAGGAAGTAAAGTTTATGGAACTGTCCTGTCTGTCTTTCAGTCTTCTGGAATTAACTGTTTAAATTCTAAGGTTGGTGTCAACCCAGTCTGAGCAATGTGAAGGACTCAAAGTTGCTATGAATTTTTTTAAGTCAGTGGCTCAGTAGGAGAGAGAACTAAAGTACATCCTTCCTGCAGGAAAGGTGATTGAATGTCAGTCCAAATTTACCCAGAGCTGATCAGCACATGTTTATTTCTGAAGCCTTCATGGCACACTTGACCCTGTTCAGCATGTGGGGTGGAGCCTGGGCAGGGATATGTGTTGGAAGTAGGGATGTGCTGCTGCTGTGGAGGGGATATGACAGTGCTGGCGGGGGGCAGGGAGGAGAAGCACTTGAGTAATAGAAACCTTGGTTACAAGAGACCTTTGGAGATCTCTAATCCCTTTCAGCTTGAGACAGGAGTGTTGCCAGCACTAGGTCATGTTGGCTGTGACTTTGTCTTCCTGAGTCTTGAAGGGCTTCAGGGATGAAGATCCTCCACCTCCCCGGTGACCTTTTCCAGGGCTGCACCACCCTTTCCCTGGTATTTCCTGATACAGACCTTCCAAGGCTCAGCTTCTCCCTGTTGCCCCTTGTTTGGACCTTCTGTGTGGCTCTGTAGTCCTTGTAACTACTTTTAAATAGATGTAATATACTATTAGATTGCCCTTAGACTTCGCTTTGTCAGGCTGAACAAGTCCAGCTCCTTTCACCTCTTCTAGAAGACTGTGTGCCCAGGACCCCTGGCTGTCTTGGCAGCTCTCACCTGGATCTTCTCCACAGTCTTTTTGAACCTGGGAATGGCCAGGCTCAACAGTAGGTAGTATGATTCTACATAGCAAACTGAAATGTTTTAATCTTCTTTTGGAAATAAAAATGCCCCAACAATGTAGGTAAGAAAAGGGTAGGATTTTAACAGGGAAGAAGATCCCGTTGGTATAATAGTACAGCTGCAGAATTAGGAATGTGTTAAGTTAGGAATTTTTGATTTGTCCTTTTTCCTCCTTGTGTATGTGCAGTTGGGTGCAGTGTCAATGACATACTTTGTTTTTCAGCAGGATCTCTGTCTCCATCACTGAATAGTTGGGATGCTGAAAAGAAATTTGAGAAGAAAATACAAAGAAGTGTATTGGAATGGGATCCAGAACAAATATCCTGCTCTGAATTCTAACAAAAATGTCCCAGGTAGTTCCCGGAAAGACAGTTATAAACCAGTGACCCAGTGCTGTGTTTGGGCTCAAGGGGGTTAAAGGAGCTGTCCAGAGCAGCAGAGGAGAGCTGGTGCGAGCCAGGGAGCAGGGCAGGGTTGGACTGGCAGCTAAGACTGTTAGGATTTACTCCCCCTTATTCATTCCCTCGTAAGCACTCAGGGCTTGTGCACCGACAGCTTGGAGCTTGCAGGAGGGGGTTGTGTGTACGTGGGAGGTTGTAAGCTTATCTGTTCATCCCCCCACCACTGCACTAATCAACGTGATGAAAGATATTCTTCCTCCCTGGGGAAGATCTTCCCTCCCTGTCAGGAACCACCATTTCTTAATTAAGCTCTTACTCTGAATTTGTACGTAGAAACACGTATTGACTTCAGCTCCAGTTCACAGCCAATACTCTCTTAAGGTAATAGTTCAGAGTGAGAGAACATCATTCAGCTCGAATTTGAGTTTTTTGAGAATAAAAGCACTGAAGATGTCAGGATACCCATATGTTAGGAACAGACTGGGAAAGGTATTTTCCAGTTTAGTTACTGCAAATACTGCTGGGAGCTGGTGCTATAGCAATACCCTTGGAAATTTCTGACTCTTCCTGTTTTCATGGCCATCTCCAGCACTGTATATTTTGTGATCTCATTTTTTCACCTTCATCCCTCCAAGTCCAGGTCTCTTAACCCTGATCTTCCTCAATGGACAGTTTCTCAGTCAGGGTAGTGGTTAAAGTCCCCTGCGTGCGGCTGTAACTTGCTGACACATTTTTAAGAGACGTAAAGCGATCCAAGCTGAAATGTGGTATTAGCCCATTTTAACAGCTATTCCCTAAGCATTGCACTTAGAAGAGCCGCCCCTGGACGGAGGGAAAAGCTCTGTGTTTATTGTTTTTGTAGCTGCTGTAATTTTAGTGCATGATTCCAGCTGAATACTCAGTGCCTGTACAGGGAAAATGGGCTGGCTATTTCCATTCGAAAAGCTGGGTTATAGAAGTTCACCGCACCAGATGGCTGCGCATACTTATAATGCTCTGGATTATTAAAGGGCTGTTGTATTTTCCTCTTTCATCCTTCCCTTATTCCTCCTCCCCACATCAACAAATTAATGCTGAATGCTTGGGAATCTGCCCTGTGCAAACTTTACCACATTTCATCTTTTCACTGGAAACTTTTTGTTCCAGCTCTTTTGAACCAGTTGGTTTTGATCACCTCGTTGCAATAGTTGGGGGGCTGAACGATGCCCAGGACAGTGTGAGCCTGGTGTTACTGGAGCCCCAGCACAGCCCTAGGCTGGTTTGCCATGTCATGTGTCATAGTTGCTGTCCCCAACCTGTTCCTTTGGAGATGACGCTTGCCGTTTTCCAGTATCATGTGGGAATCTCCTAAATTAGACAAAACTGCTGCATCATGCATGAATGGGTAATACAATGAAGAGAGTTCTTGGGGACCTTCTTTGAATCATTGAGGCTGGAAAATTCCTCTTAGAGCATCAAGGCCAGTTAATTTCCTTGTCAAAACTAACAGCGTGTCACTTGTCTGCCACCAAAACCATCAGAATTTTAAGTTGCAGATACTCTGAAAAATCATAGAAGCTGTGATAGATAGATGTGCCCTTCCTTCAGCACCATGCATATGTGTTAGATTGAGTAATTTTTATGAAAAGAAGATAAGTTTAAGTCGTTAACTTGTTTGCAGTGCAGGCTTTGGTGACCCCTTTACAGCAGCTCCCATGGCAGGCAGAGTAAAATTCAGGGACTCTGCTCTGGTATCCAAAATCTGCTCATTTTGATCAGCAGATCAAAAGAAAGCAGCTCTGCCTCCGGAGCGTTGGCTCCCAGCCCTGCCTAGGTCCAGCTCTTGGGTGAGGAGATTCACAGCAGTCACACGGGTCAGGGGTTTGTTTCCGACACGTGTTGGGAGCTCTCTGCAGCGCTCGCCAGGTCCATGCTCACATCAGCTGCAGGGGAGAGAGGTGGGTTGGTTGTTCAAACGAGAGAACAACACGTTGTTTGTTCCCAAATGCTGGCGTGGCCAGCGCCTCAATAGCTTTTATGCTGATGTGAATAACACGCAGGGGTGGTGAAGGGATTTAATCACACAGAGCAGAGCGCCGCACGCAATCACCCAGCCTAAGTGACACTCAGAGGAGGATCTCTTTCTTCTCCTCCTCCTCCTCCTCCAGGCTCGGAGCTTGAGTGTGAATAAAACATAGCACACTTGAGAGCTCTTTAAGGCATTGTAAAGGAGGCTGCTTTCCCCTGAGTTTGTTATCTAGCAGGGCTGGAATTGCAAATGGGTGATGTGCCCTGTGTTTTATGCAGCTTAGAAGTCCAGGAGATGCTTTTGTAGGGATTGCTGGTGCACCCTCAGAAGCAGCAGCTGGCACTCCTGAGGGACCAGAGCCACAGTCTCCACCATGGTAGTTTCTCCCGTTGTCATTGAGGCTGTAAGACAGGCTGTGGGATGGGTTTCATACTTGGTTGAAGTGCTGCTAATTCTGGATTCTGTTCCAGTCGCTCTCTTGGGTTGATGTAGCTACTTCTGCAGCCATCTGGTGAGTCATGCCAAGGAATGGCTGGGCTGAAAACCCCAGCTGAAAAATTTACAGAAACTCCCTGATTTGGCTCACTTTGCACAAACCAAACTGTATGTGCCGGTATGATGGAGAGTGCAGCATCAAATGGGAATGACAACAGAAATGTGTTTATCTCCTGTGGCGTGGAGCGTTGCTGCTAGTGGTGATGAGGGCATGATGTGAAGGCAGTTCCCTCTGACCAAGTGGATGCGTTAAACCCAGTCTGTTTGTTGGGGCAGGCTTATTCCCAATAAATCTATTTTATCTTGTGAAACTTCAAAGTAGACATCAGATGGTTTTCTGTAGGAGAACCTTGCAGGAACTTGTATGCTGCTGTAGGGCTCCTGAGTCTCTCTGGTGCTTTGAGGCTTCTGCAGCGCTCAGTCAGACTCATTCTAGGAATCAGTGGGACTGGAATACAGTATTTTTGGCCTAAGAGCCATCTTTTGCAGCTGTGATAACATGGTTTGTGCTTCATGTTTTTGTAAAAACTAACTGGCAAGGGAGATCCAGGCCTTTCCCTCACCTTCCTCATGAGCATTGTCTTTCTTCTCTTGAAAACAACATGTAACTGAGGTAGGAGTCAGAAAATCAGTATGTATCCTTTCTTCAGTGGGTACTGTGAGACTAAAAGTAGAGCTTGAAGTCAGATGATTGTTCCTTTTAACTGCATACAACTAACCAGAAGATCCCTCTGCAGTTTTGTGCAGCTCTTCTGCTCTTCCCCCTTTTTTTTTTCGCTTTTAAATTCTGCTGGATCATATTTTTAGTCACTGTGCTAAATTCTAGAGTTACAGACGTTACTTTCCAGAGGATGTTTAGTCCTCCCTCCAGCATGAAGTCAATAGTCTCCAGTGTTAAATGAGTCTGTATCCAGAGATCATCTTGTGAGAAATGAGGTTTTTTGAACCGGACACTGCACCAGGTATCCCAGACAGATATCAGAGGACATGATTGCAGTTGTTAGAGAAGCTGGTCACCAGTAGGAGGTCTCTGTTGTCATTTAGCTGGTACTGCTGATGTTCAGCTCAAGATATGGCTATTCCACCTTTTTTTAAGGTATGTGCGGGTGGTCAGGCCTTGGCAGAGGTTGGCCAGAGAAGCTGTGGCTGCCCCATCCCTGCAAGTGTTCAGGCCAGGTTGGACGGGGCTTGCAGCAACCTGGGATACACACAGTGTCCCTGTCCATGGCAGGTGATTTGGGCTAGATGATCTTTAAGGTTCCTGTCAACCTAAACCATGCTGTGCTTCCCTGCAAAAGGACACCAGAACTTTTTTCCTTCTGAAGGAACACAGTCTTACAAAGGGAGCAGAAGTTGTACTCAAACTGCATCATATTTGAAATGATTTTCTTGAGGAACAGAAGTGCAAGTGTTGGTGACTTCTCTTCATTTTTGTGGCATTGTTGTGGCATTTTTGTACCACAAAAGAGCAGGATTTGTCATTGCAGCACTGAGATTAAAGGCAAGGCTATCTGATAGGGTTTAGCTGATCCAATGTTTCATGGCCACTGGATGGGAGCATTTTCCTTCCAAGCCATTCTCTGTCTCTCCTCAGGGAAGCAGATGGGCAGAATTTCCTCTGGGTTGCTTCAGTCCTGTCATGTGAGCACCCTTCACATCCTGCACTCGTCCTCCCCAAACACACCATGTCAACCTTCCTCAGATCCTACACAACCCCCTGCTGCTGCCTTGCAGTATTAATTTGGAGGGTTAATGGGATTTTGTTAAGTTAAAACTGCTGTTTTGTCAACTGATGCAAGTTTTCTGGAGAGTGGATGCATTTCTCCAGGGGCTGGGGTTGCAAATTGCATTGGTAGAGTGTAGCCTTACATATTACTAAAGAAAAAGCTTCAGTGAAATAGAAAAAGATGCATGTGATGCAGCAAATCAAACCTCCAGCTGTGTAAACAGATCAATAAACTGATTTGTGTTTGCTGACCGGAAGAAAAATCTAATTGCAGGTACTCCATATTCAACATTTGTGGTGAAACTAAAGTAATTGGAATAATGAGAAATCCAATGTTCTTTTGTTTGGAGTTTATTCTTCTTTAGGATTCATTAGAGATGGGCCTCTCAAGGTTTAGGCTGGTTATGTATTACAGTTCCTAGCTCCTCAGACTTCATAGATTTCTTCAAATTCCAAATCATCACATTTGCCATCTTTAAATAAGACTTGAAAAGATTGAAGCAATTTTGTTCCTGGTGTTTAGAGGCTCATTGCACTCTCCAGAATCTCATTTGACTGAAGTTTGAATGCATCTGGACAGCAAAAGAGCTTCTGTTTTGCCTCAAATTCCAGGTTTGTGCAGTTACTTACACCTGCAAGAGGAAATAATGCTGTCCTGCACGTCCCGAAGATGTATTTCCAAATACTGTTGTGCCAGTTCTCAAGTACTTGTCATTCGAGCATCTCTTGCATCTCTTTGGACTTAGGTAAAAAAGAGAGGATGAAGGTGCTGGCCTGATTGTATTTCTGTGAGGGACCATATTCAGAAAGGTAAAAGGCTTAAGGGTAAAAGGGGAAGAAATATCCAGGAAAAACTATGAGGTCGGAGTTGTGTGAATGTGTTTTCTCCATCTGAGGGGGACAAAAGCTCTTTCTTTCTTAAGTAATTTCAATGGCTAGTAACAGAAATGAAGATGGTAGTGAAGAGTTCTTAAAAAGTTACTGCACAGAGAGCAAATTGCACCTGCATTTACCTTCACTTTGAGTTAAAGTTGGTAAATTTAATAGATGTAGCACCATCTTGGATGTTCCATTAGAATTGTTTGGAAGTGGAAAATGAGTCCTCTGTGAAAGAAGCAGAATGGGGTGAGCTCTGGGTGCTGGGAGGAGGAGAAGGAAAGAAGGAATTGGGGGTTGATGGAGCGTAGCCAGGTAATGATGAGTTTGTGATTTTACCTGAATGAATAGCTAAAAGTGAGTCATTAAAAAAGCTACAGAAAATGGGTCTTTAAAAGCTTTTCAAGGCAAGTTTAGGAAAGTGGAGGCAAAACCTCTTGTTGTCTGGGTTTCATTTGGATCTGTCCATCAGTGGAAGAGAGAACCCAGAGGTCTGTAGCTGGAGATCCCGAGTGTGCAGGGAAGGTGATGTGTTGCCAGTTGACATATGGTACCACCTGGGATTAGCTGAGATTATGCCAATGAAGATTAAATCCTAAATCAAATTAAAGTTGATTCCCCTTGCCGTTATTTAACAAATGAGGTACCTTATCCAAAGTCCGTATGAAATCTATAGGCTTGCAATGTGATTTATATTCCCCAGTGGCAGGGCAGATTCAGCTTTTTAGTTCTGTTGTTGTGAATACCGTGAAGGCAGAGCTCCTCAGTGGTCCATCATTCTGCAAAACAGACTAGTGGGTTCAGTTATAATTGAACCTTTATTGCTGTTTTCCTGATAAATTTGAAAAGGATTTTTGCTATTTCATTTACCTTCGTTGTAAACAAACACTTTTATGAGTCTCTGATCAAAAATTGTCCCTGTTCTGTCCTGACAAGCACCTGTTTTTTTCTTACCATTCATTGCAAAGGTACATTTCATCAGCTAAGAAAAATCATTTAAGGCACGTTATGACAAACTAATCTTATTTATATATATTATATTATATTTT
>VYZQ01070645.1:0-10554 GCA_013400655.1 Mystacornis crossleyi
GGAATTCCTGTTCTCCTTTGGAACAGGAACTCGGACACTCCAGTAACACGTTTGCAAAGCCAGTTCTACAGGAGCTGGAATCACCAGCTGCCTCCAACACCAAGGCAACCCTTTCTACTGCGATAATTTGGGAAATTTTAACCTGTTTCCCTCTCCCCCCTCCAACCCTGCACCCCTTCAAACACACACAGTAAGACTAAGAAGACTTGATAATTCTTTTTTTTTTTTTTTTTGCCTGAATACAAGATTCAGCTATCGTGGAACAGAAGATTCTACAACAAAGTCCCTGAGATGCATCTGTACATTAAAAGATTCCAACATAACCTCTCCAGCACAAACTTCGTATTTATTAGAAATGTTTTGAGTTGCAACACGTGGTTTATGAAAACCAATGTTGTTGTAAGAAGGTGAAAATACAGCAGACCAAGTTGCCCTGGTATTTATGCCTCAATTTAAAAGTCATTTACCCAAAAAATGACATTCTTCTACTTCAACTGTAGTCAAAAGTTAGAAGTATGTAAGCAATGGGGAACCACTGGGAAAAAAAAAAAAGCCAATTTGTTATATTTAAGAAAGTTGTTTTGGCCTCAGTTTGTTGTCATCCCTCAAGCCCTTAACTGCTTTCTTCCTCAAAGTTCATAGACAGATATTCTTCCAGTATCTTAAAAAAAAAGGGGGGAAATCATCTCTTTTTAAGTGACTTTGGGCTCCACTGTATTTTGCAACCAGCTCATCAAGAATACTTCTCCATCTTCCCAAGGAAGCTCAGTTTTCCCTGCTAGTGAAGAGAACTTAAGGCACTAACACATGAATCCTGTCAGGAATGTGAAACAGTTTGTTCTTCGTGTACTGTGACACCAGTTCTTAGCAGCATCTCTCCCGAAAAGGCACTAAAACATGGCACACAAGGAAACTTTGGGAACTTGTGCCTGAGTGGCTTTGCAATTCCCCCTTCCCTCCCCCCCATCCCCTTCCAAAAAGGCACCTGGATTGGTTTGAGCACTGGTTTCTGCAGCTACAGGCTCTCACAACCCTGCAAGTTCCATGGCTGTGTGTGTGAGGGATATCACACTCCACCAACAGCTTTTTACACCACCACAGTTACCTTTGCAAGGGTAGGTAGAGGAGTTTTGTTTCAGCAAACCCAGCGGGTTCCTACCTGAGTAGACCTTAAGGTTGTGTATTGCTAGTCAGAAAAATTCAGAAATTCAACTCGGTGTACAAAAATTGCACTTTCCCACTCCTTCCCCAAGCCCCGAGATCATTTCAAATTCAACACCAGACCCTTCCCTAGAGGGACATTTCTAACACAGCCACGAAGAGGTAGCTAAGTGGCACGGGCCAATTTGCCTTCCTTTTTCTTTTAAAACATATCCAGCCCTCATTTGCAACAACATTTTTCAGAGGAAGTCCTGAAACGAGAGCTGTGTGTTCGGGTGGCACAGGAGGTTACCCCAGCTCGGAGGACTGAGCTCCATCTCCTCGGTGTCCACGGCTGACCACAGGCCCAGGGGGCACCCGGGGGACTCGGCCTGGCCAGGGAGCAGCTGAAGGGGGAGGAATGTCTGCAGAGGAATGCCAGGCTCCTCCAGAGTTTCCCTGGAGAGTCCCTCAGATCAGCCCCACCATTCTGTCGATCTGCCGCATGTAGTTGCTCTTCAGGGGCAGCAGGTACCTCCTCTCATCAGGGACTCTGTTACACTGTTGAGAAAATTCAAATATTTTATAAAAACTCAAACCCAGGCAATCCCATCCCCTCTGCAACCCTTCCAGATCCTCCCAGTACAGAACATTGGACCAATTAACACTTTTTGCCCCACCCTTCCCTCATTCTTTGCAGGCTTCCAGCACAAATCCCACAAATGAGCAGCAAGTGTTTCCTCGGTGCAGGCTGCAGCTTCCAAACACACAGCACAGCTTGTCGTGCAACTGAGATTTCCTTCGCTATGACAACTGTGAATCTTTAAAAGAATGCTCTTTTTCTGGAGCTTTGGGAGAGGGAGGGAAGGCCCCACACCAGAACCTGCCAGCAGAGGTTTGAAAGCATGGTTCTGTAACTGCTCTGGTGGAAGGTGTCCCAGCCCCCTGGGGGGGGATTGAGATGATTTTCAAAGTCCTCTCAACTCAAACCATTCTGTGGTTCCGTGATTAGAACCAGGTCTGTTCTGGTTGGTGGTGAGCACTGGAGACACAGCTCTGGGCTCAGGTGAGGCCGTGCTAAGAAAGGTGCCCTCTGCACCCCCAAAACCACTCTGAGGAAGACAAAGCTTGGTTTAAATGACCCTCTGCTTCTCCCTTTCCCCCTGACAGCAGCGCTGGAGAGTTTTAAGGGCAAAGAGAAGGCGAAGGGAAAAATAACTGGAAGCAAATTAACAAAGACCCCCAAAATTGGTGCTAAATACTTCAAAGGGGACAGGTTTCACCTTCACCACAATCCCTCAGGCGATCCCTTTTTTGCTGCTGCTGCTGCAAGTGCTTCTCAGATATTTAACATCCCTGAAGGAAATACTCTACAGCACCACTTCCAAAGGTTTCTTTTGGTCCTGCCTGCCCCTCCTCCAGCCCCGAGGCAGGAGCAGCCTGCTCGTGCCTTACGTTGGAGCTGAAGTTGGCTGCCTTGAGCTCGGTGGGTTTGGCTTTCTCGGCGCTGTCCTCCTGGCCAGGGAGGATGTCTTCCCACAGCGAGTTCCGGAAGCGCTCGTCCACAGACACGATGTGGCCCTCAGTAGTAAACATGAACTTATTCCCAGATTTGTGCACGGGATTCTCTTCGTCAAACAACTGAACGAGAGATGGGAGAGACAGGCATTGTAGGTGGGCAGCACCCTTCATCTGCCAGCAACGAGGAGCTGGAAACAGGTACTCACGCTTCGAAGGATCCCACAAAAATACCTTTGAGTGCTAAATTATGCTGGAGCAAATGGAAATATATAAATGGGGTTGATCTGAGCAGTTAAAAGAGGAGAGCACAAGGAAAACTTCTCGCACAGCTTGAAGCGCCCTTTATTTCTCTAAGCTGCTCTGTGAGGCATTTCTAGGCTGGCATCCACTCAGGCACAGATTTTTTTGGTTTCCTGCACTAAAGGAGATTGAGAACAGGGGCTTAGGCAATGTCAGCCCAAACGCTTTCTGCTGGGAGTGCCAAAGCCCAGTGGGGAGAAAGCAGGGGCTGCTCCAGGCAGGAGGGCTCCATCAGCCATCAGCTCCGGGCTGAAGCCAAGCTCCCTGCAGTCCTGTCCAGCCCTCCAGTTTGGGAACCACAGCTGCCCCACCTCAGGGACTGGGGTGAGGTCAAAGCAGAGCAGCACAGCCCGAATCACTCCCACGCACAAACCCCAGAGCCCAGCAGGTTGTAATTAACGACGCCCCACCCCCCACCCAAGCCAGTTTAATTAATAATTAATACTCAAGAACCTCCCACCTCCTCACTCCAGCATGTTTGCGCACAGTATCTTGGCAAGGAGGAACACACACACACGTACCAGGTACAAATATTTACAGGTTTCACTGAGGAAAAAGCTCTCCATCCGATCCTCCTTGGTCTTCTCCACCACGTGGTGCAACGTGGCGTAGCCACACCTGCAAGATGCAACATTGGCTTGGGTTTAATTCCCAGCTGTCCCCCTCTCAAAGGGCTCCCCAGATACTCCTTTACTCCAAACCATTCCAGCTGCCAGGGGTGAAGCTCTAACGGAACGTTTGGGCTGTGCAAGCCCCTCTCTGCTTATTGGTTCTGGGGTCCTGAGGGGTCTGTGATCACCTGAACCCCCCTCAACTGCAACGCCTGACCTGGCCAACCATCACACGGCGGTTACAACATGAGCTGATTAATAACGAGGAATAAAAATTCACTCTCGTCCCCCCTGAGTGTTGCAAGAAGTTCAGCTGCTCACTATTAAAGTCAGGGTTCAGTGCTGCTGTCTTGAACTGGAAGCTGATAAGCAACAGCCCCTGGCTTAGGGGCCATCCCTCAGTTCAGCTAAACACCACGGGGTGAGAAATAGTCTTGCAGGACCCCTAGGAAAAATCCCAACTACTGTTTTCAGCAGTTTCTAGCAGCTGATCATCAGCAATACATTTTGAAAGGCAATTACAAAATTCTGCAGGTATAAAGCTGCCCCTGGACTATAATTTCATTTTCAGATGGGAAAGAAAGAAGTGCTCGGGAAGTAAATCATCACTTGTGGCTTTCAAGAAGGGTTGGGTTTTCTGGTTTACCTACATGTGGCAGACTGGATTCTAGATATTATTTGTATAATAAAATGTAGGTATATAGCACCGAGAGAAGAAAAAAACATTGAAGACTGACTTTGCTTTTGTATATTTTTCCAAACTCTGCAGAATATCCATTCCCACATGAAGGTAAAACGGGTTCTTTGTGGCCTAAATAAGGAAGACAGACAAGAGTTAGAGTCAGCAATTTTGAAATCCTGTAAAAGTAACACAACAAAGGCCTATTGGTACCAGAGTCTTGTGTATCACAGCAAACTTCTCTTTACAGGAGCATGACTTGGATTAGCCTGTGCAAGCTTCTCACATTTGCTTTAGTGCAAATCCCAGTAAAACCTGGAGTAAATCCAAACTCTCTGGCACCTTCCTTGTAGGCAGACAGTTATTTTAGTTTATTGTATCTGTGCTGGACAGTATCGCAAGGAAAGCTGTTATATTTACTCCAACAATTTTGGTTAAGCACTCACAAGCCTCTGCCTTGCAAAAATCCGCCAGCAGCTTTAGAAAAGAATTTTTAGCCTTCTTTTTGCCCACCTTATAAAAAAGCCTTTTTTTTGGAAGGGAACACCAGAGCAACAACGTTGCACAACACCCCAGTGCCTGCCCAGAGCAGCTCCAGGGCTGCCAACCTTCAGCTGGCCAGAGGTCGAGGGGGAAAATGCCTTTCTGAACACAACTATTTTGGCCACGCCACGGTGTGTGGCTCAGAGAAGTCAAATACCTGATAGAGAAGATATGTGGACTCCACCAGCTCCGGCCGCAGCGGATAGAAGGGAACATCTGGGGCCTGCAGCTGCCAGTTGTACCTCTCAGGGAGAGCTCCGTAGCGTTTCCAGATGGCATAATAGAAGGCATGGAGGCAAATGGCATCTTCCACATCTCCTATCAGCACCTGGGCACGACAGCAGCCACAGACACGCACACTCAACGCTGCAAGCCAGCAAAGATGAGAACCTGGCACCTAACACAACTCTGCCCCCATAAAACACACACAAAATAACCCCCACCCCCCAAAAAAAAAAGTACTGATGTCTTCGTTCTTTGCAGTCAAAGCTTCAGCAGAGCTCAGCCTCACAGCACAGAATACAAATCTGAGGGTGAAAGAGCTGAAAGCCTCTCAGATCTAGCAGAGAGCTGCCCAGCCCTCCCCACACTGCTGTGCTAACGTGGAGCTGAACTGAGCTCTTATCAGAGCAGCCAGATGCAAACCCACAGGTGGCAGCTCAGCTCAGAACCGCTGGGACTCGTTGCCAGCCCAGCACCAGGACCAGCCTTTCTGGCTGGCCTCCACCAGGAGGAAAGCTTACCTGCAGCCCGGGGAAAAAGGCCTGCAGAGAGTCGATCCAGGTGTTCATCAGCTGGCCCGTGTACATGTTCACGTTCACGTACAGGGGAGGGTCACCTTCTCCTTCATTGCAGGCCTCCCGGCTGCCAGGGAACAACAGCAACGTGGAAATGCCTCTGCTTTAGGAGGGCACGGGGCACTGCCAGCAGCAAAGGCAAGCAGCCGCTGCTCTGCTGGGCTGGGCTCATTTTGAAAGGAACCACAACATCAGCCATGCTCTCAGAGAAGTTAATTCGGAAAGGGATGTATCCTAGCTTAGAGCTCTGCCAGCAGAAGCCCCACCAAAAAGTCCTGCTAGGCATGAGCAGGGCTTCAGGAGAACAAAGCAGCCAATTTAAGGCATTTCCTTCGCAGTGCCAGGCTTCCCTCAGCTTTAACATTTATAAATGGGACAGGAACCAGTTTGGCTTCTCTGCACCCGAGCAGTTGCTGAGCAGTGAGGAGACTACCATGGAAATGAGATTTTGCTTCTTAAAAGTAAAAAAAGGAGAACAGCTTTTCTGGGGCATGACACAAAGCACTCCCAGCAGTGTCTCAGAGGGTTCACTGCTCCAGGAATTGGTGCTGACACAAATCACATACCCTCTCCTCAGGTGGTTCTGAATGTTCCGATAGGCAGCGTTGAACATCTCCAGGTCTTCCTTCTCCCCAAAGAGGATGTAGGACTTCAGCAGGTACTCATAGAACGAGTCTGACCCTGCTCCCAGCCCGCTCTGCTTTCCAACCCAGTGACCAGTCTGGATATTCACAACGTTTCCTTTCAGAACAAACAAGAAGTTTAGTGTGAGGTTGCTGAGTACACCAGAGGAAAACAATCCAGTCAAGCCTTGGGAATATTACACATTCAGAAATTCCCAAGGAGGAAGGATCAAAGATGAACATCAGATAAAGAGTTACGGTGGTGGATTCATCTGAGGAACACCCACACACATGCAGTTATTTTAAGGGCTTTTAGCCATCTGCCAATCTGAATTATATTAACGGGGACACAAATCAGGGCCTTGTTTCATTTCCCAGTGTTGTGAAAAATCCCATTTGAAAACCTGTGCCCTGAGGAGTCCTTCAGAGACTCCATTTTTCTGACAACACCCCACAGTGCCATTTGTCCAACACAGCCCCTGGCTGCACGAGGAGAACGCGACTCAACAGCGACAGACGGAGCAGAAGGACAAAGTTTAGGACACGTGAAGGAACTGCAGGCTGCTGGCACAGCCTGAGGCAGGCTGAGCACGGAGCCAGTGGACCCAGCAGCACCCAGACATTACCCAGCAGTCCTGTGTTGTTGCTCCTGAGGCTCCACAGGGCCTTCACAGCTCTCCTGGCCACCCATTCGAACGTGGAATCACCAAGCAGCCTGCTGAGGATCCCAAACTCCACCAGCAAGGATCCAGCTCCTGCTGTGCAGGTTTCATTGTGGCTGTCTGGAGGAACCCCCTTCTTCAGGTTCACCTGTGAACAGGGACAGTGCCAACAGGGACAGGCTGGCCCTCAGCCAGCTGTGCTCACAGCTGCACCCTCACGCTTAGGAACAAGCCTTTTTTGGTCCTTTTTGCACATTGTGCAGCATGGGATGTGCACAGAGACACAAAACCAGCCCGCTGCTGCTTGGAAAGCTTTCCTGTAGAATTCCTGAAATTCTTCTGCCAGCTTTACAGCATCACGCTCCAAGTGGGCAATCCCCATTTTTCTCCTACACTTGCTAATCCTTGCAAACTCCACTTTTTCATGCTTTCCACTAAACATTCAGGCTTTGCCTTCTTTGCTGCCCCTCAGTTTGTGCTCTTGAAACCAAGAGCTTCCTCAGTGGATGCTCCTCCCCTTCCCCACAGAACTCAGTGCTGAAGGGAAGTTACACCACCCTCAGCTGCTTTACCAGGCCCTGAACAGAAGTGAAAATTCATCTTTCTACAGCCTGACAGGTCTGGAGGAAAAGCAGTGCTGTTGTCTCTAGAAATTAAGAGCAGCCAGGCAAGAGCTAATTACAGTTTTGCAGTTTAGGGTTGTTCCAGTAGAAGTGACATCCTTCTCCTTGCCAACTGCATCTGCTTAAAACAAGAGGCTGCAGCATCCAAGAATCCCAAAATATTGAGCAGAATTCGGGAAAATTATAAATTCCAAGCCCAGTATGATAAATATTTCAGAGAGTTTTGTTCAAATACAATTGTTTTAGTAGCAAGTCACCAATAACATCACTTTCCTCAGCTATTTGTCTTTCCAGTATTTCTTGTTAATGCCAGTGTTGTTTGCTGCTGTGTGACACGGGGCAGGCAATGCTCCAGCCAAGCAGCACAGAACCAAATGACTCCTGACCCACAGGGAACAATAAACACGGGGAAAAATCAGCCCAGGGAGAACACTCACTGGACAGAAGGAGCAACCTCTGTACTGCCCATGTCACCAAAACTTAGGGCGGTTTCCCCTGGGTCATCTTAAAACAACTTAGAGCAGGCTCAATACCCCAAATGCACGTAAAAGGGTCCAAAATTTAAATTGTAGGACAGGTGAAAAACTGCTTTGAGCCTATTTCCCCCCAGGGCTGCTGTGTCCACTCACCCGAGGGTAGGGAATGCCAGTTTTGGTGTTCTCAAAGGCTGGCAGCAGCCTCACTGCCAGGTCATGAGCCAAGTGCAACAGCTCATTGTCATAATCCTTAATGGTCATGTCACCAAAGGGCTGCTTGGTGTCTGTGATTATGATGTGGGCAGACAGCAGGCTTCCCAAAACCCTGTGGGAAAAGGAAAATTCAGGTTTCCAGTCTGTTCTGAACCTCATTCTTCACCTAACACCTTACTGGGCTCACGTCTGACAGAATTATTTCTCCGTGCTCCTTACGGGCGCTACAGAAAACGATCTGGTTCTCCCCCACCAGTAGAGAAAACATGTAGAAGTCATGCTGTTGTCAGCCACAGTATCCCAACACCTGGTTCTGCAAAATTTACCCAGCCCAGGGGTCCTTGTAACAAGTCTGTTTCGGAGTGAACACCTCCTGGTCCCTGCAAGAGGCAGGAAGGGTGTCACATACACTCAGTACTCCGAAAAAAGCAAGCCTAGCCAAGTGAAGCAGGAATAAATGCTGCTTGAGACACTCAGAAAATGAAACCCTTTAAAATCAGGCAGTATCTAAACCCATTTCCAAAACAGATGGGTCTGTTTTGCATCTGAAACGAAAGCGAAAGTGAGCAGGAGTCCACGGAAGAAAAACAAACCAGGGAAAAGCTGTCCCGGGGTCGTTTGTTGGGCACAGATCTGAGTCTCTGCTGCGAGAGCAACAGCAAAAAAGCAGAGTCTGCAAGCACAGAGACAACCACTGTCTCACTGCTCCAGGGCACACAGGACTGATTAAAACTGTTTCCAACATGAACGGATGGACTACGTTCATAGAAGACTAAGAAACAGCTTACTTGAGGAACAATTATGGAATAAATTCTGCCAAAAACCTCCCAATCAATGATTTCACTTTGAATTACACACACCGGGTCCTTAACCTTGTTACTGCTTTGAAGACAGACACTCAGCACCACATACCTGATTGTCGCCTCAAAAACTTGGACTGTTGAGTCTTTGTCAAATGAAACTGTGTCAATCACCAACTTCACCGCCTTCTGGAATTCTGAGGAGTTTCCCATCACCTTTCACAGAAAAACAAACCTATTTTGTACAGCTGTTGCTTCAGAAGAGGGTTGGGGAAGAGAGTGGCAAGTTCACATCTTAGGCCAGCGGTCAGATTTGACACACTGAGTCCCCAAACTGCCTGAACTCTCAGTTCAAGAGTTAAGTTTAGCTTAAAGCATAACACAACTTGCAGAACAACGGAGTCTGAGTCGATGTTTATTTGACCAAAGGTGCATCCACCCTTTCAGGTTCCTGACCCAGCACTGCACATCCACGAGTTCCCTTGTGCCTGCTTCCTACGGGTCTGACCTAGGAAGGGATTTCCACTGCATCCACAGATGTAAACTCAGCCTGAGCTTTAAGGGAGCAGCAGTGTGGAAGGAAAACACAGGTTCCTGCTCGCCCGAGTTCATGAAAATGCTTGGTTTACAGGGACCATAGCCAGATTTTTAACCAAAGCACCAGCTGCCAGCTCTCCCCGTTACCCAGACCCAGTGGGGAAGCACCACGAGTTTGATCTGAGCAACGAGGAGCAGGACAGGCTTCCCCCACGCAGCAGCTTCTCAAACACAAGAGACTTTAGCAATTAAAACCTTTCTATTTGAGCCAGGAAGTTACTCACTGCCCCACTGGTGGCAGCGGACAGGAAGGCACCGGTATCAGCCACGCAGCACAGATCCCAAACTTCTCTTCCAGGAAAACCCAACACTGCCCTCGCTTCTGGTTTCAGCTCTGCTCAGAGCTGCCCTGCTCAAGCAGCTCCTCACCGCTGCTGCAGTCCCAGGGCAGAATGGGGAGGGTTTGACACCCCAAAGTGTACACATCCCAGAGATCAGAGACATCAGAGAGCCCCGACACTCCAGAAGGCACAAAACCTGTCCTGGCTGCACAGGTGACAACAACGAAACCTGCTGGGGTCTCTGGATATGCCCAAGGAGGGGGCTCTTCCTCATGACCCCATACCCTGGTACTAACATCATAAAACTGAGCTGCTCCTCGCATTATCCTCCAGTTTTAGCAGAAATGCAGGGGGAGAAGCAGCTTTACAGGTTTTCCCCTCCTTCCTTTCACCACTCTTCACACAGATCCATGTGTCAGTCAGGCCCTCTCTGCCAGAGCTCTTCCAGCTATTGTGAGCCCTCCTCCTGATGGACCTCTCAGCAACTCACAGCAGTCCCGGCCCAAATCCACCCATCCAGAGCACCAGAGTGACGGCATATCCCAAAAGAGACCTTGTCTGAACCTTGGGAAAGAGCTCTAAACTTTCCTCTGTCTCTTCTGGAAATCTCTGCTGACGTCTCCAGCTACTCTCACTCTCCTGCCCCTGTATGACACTGCTGGTTTGTGATCCAGCTGTTAGCTCATGA
>VYZQ01070698.1:0-13123 GCA_013400655.1 Mystacornis crossleyi
GCCTCTGGAAAAGTGAAAAGAGCCACAGGAGGAGGAAGAAAGGAATATTAAAAGCTTTTCAGGGGGTGGAAGGAGTGTTTCTTTCCTATTCTTTTTCCCATATAAAGTCGGGTAGGATGCAGGATGCAGCTACAAACACACGGCTCCTCTTTCACTGCCTGAAATCTGATGTTCCAGAGGTGATCAAATGTAATTAGGCAGTGTAGTACTAATTCAGCTGCCATGCAAGATGCTGAAGGAGGAGAATACCAACTGCATGGGAGAGACCGAATGAGTTTCCCCTTCCTGACCCTGAAGCAATCATACCTGGAGGCCTGAAAGCTGATTTTATTTTCCTCTCTGCAGGTGAGAGACAGCAGTTTAAGGAAAAGAGTCCTACTCTGACTCTGTCTTGCTACGTGTAAGGTTGTTAGGCTGGTAAAATATGTAGGGGATGTGATTCCCTTCCTGTACTGGCATAAATCAGAAGTCACTCTAGCTGTGCTGATTTACACAAGCTGAGGGTTTGCCTTAACAAAATTATAACAGCATAAAGCCGGTGAGGAGGAAAGGTCAAGCCTGTCATATCTGTCTCAAAGCACGGTGATATCAGCCATGAAGCTGTGATCGTGACTGATCAGGGAACCTCGTCATTAAGTGATTAATTATTATTAATTATTATTTATTACTCTAGCACCAGGGAGCCCTTGTCACATCTATGTTAAGTTCCCTTGAACCTGGATCCCCTCCAAGTTTTCTGAAGTCCTTGAGCTTGCAAAGCAAAGCTGCTGATCTTGTAAGAACAGGTCTTGGAGTTTAATACTCCCAGGACCTACAGTCCCCAAAGGAAAAGTGCCATAATGTGTGTGTTGCTTGGAGTGGAACAAGGGGAAAGGGGTCCTGGAAGGAGCACAGCAAAGTAGAACCGGGGAATAATAATGTTGTGGAAATGGTGAGCTAAAGGGAGAGTTCTGCTTGACTCAGGGATGGTTCTTGGAGTGGGGTTGGGGAGGCTACAGGCTCACGTGCTTCTGTTTATCCATCCCTAATGATCAGATCAAACTATCTCAGGGGGCTAATTCCAATGAATTTTGCTCTCATTTTCACCAGCGTAAGTCACCTCTCTCCTGTCAGTAGAGCTGGGCTGGATTTACACCCAGTGTAACAGAGGCTGGAAAGCCTCTGCACTGAATTCCTGCCAGTTCTTTTCTGAGTCTCCCAGCAGAGACTCCAGAACCAAGTGACACTGGCCTTCCTGGGCAGCAGAGGGGCCACTCGAAAGGCAAATTAATGTTCTCTCTGTGCCAGATCAAGGAAGTAAAGGACTGTTTTCTTGTCCTGATGCAGCACCAACATGTGTAATTTTACAGCCCCAGCCCGTTGGCTGCTGATTCTATTTTCATTACCTGTTATTTACAACCCTGCACACAACAAGGTCTATTTTACTCATCTGTATGTTTTTGCTTCCCGGGAAGATCTTCAGCCACGAGCTGAGTCAGCAGGATCTCTAGTCAAATAGGGAGCCTCTCTCCCTGCAGGACATTGAAACCCTGTGATGTCTTGCCTGACGGGAGAGAACTCTTTCCTTTCAGTGTGCCACATCGCTGTGTTTTGCTTCCCATCTTTCCCTGCAAGCAGGAAGCAGCCCTCTTGAATATAATGTCTATTGAAAGCAAATGGTGTCTATGTCTGATTAGTTCTGGCTTGAGGCTGTATCAACAAGCTCACTGTTGGTCCTGCGTTTGCAGCCTGGAATATTTTAGGGCACTTGAGTCTGACAGATTCATGTTTATTACATTAAACCATTCTATCATTGACTCGCCAAAGTGTTATTTTCCCAGATGGCAAGAGGCAGTGGGAAAAAGAAAACAAAGCATCTACACCACTGGTGGCAAAGAGAGCAAACCCTGCAGCCTTCACTTACACAGAGCCTCAGAAGGTTCAGAGCCTGATCCTGCCTCTACTCAAGGAAGTGAAAAGCTGTGGCAGAAGGGCCAGGCTCATGCACTCTGATGATGCAGATCAGGAAAAACCCCTCTGAAATCAGTGGGGTTAGACTGAGACACAGCTCTGGGGAAGGGAGGGTCAGCCCAGGCAGGTTCTGGTGTGCTGTGCAGGCCAGGGACTCTGTCCCCGTAGGACCCAGGGCAGAGCCACTCCACCCCTCCAGGAGCTACATTTCAGATCAGCACAAGTCCTCTGTGTCAGCAAATAAGACTCACGAGTCAAAGATGGAGCTCTGAGGGGAAGAGTCTTTGCTTTTACTTTATTCTTTCACTGAGCTGTTTCTGTAACTGCAGCTGCACAAAAAGAGTAAGTCACCTTTCCCCTCCAGAAGCCCAGGGCCTCAAGACAGGGCAGGATTCTGTTCACATTTCCTATCTGGGGACAGGGTTTCCATCACACCAAAGCCCCTCTGCCTCACTCTGGCAGCCTACAAAGGTCTTGAAAGGATTGGGAAAGGTCCCCTGCCTGCTTCCCTTGCCCAGGAGAGCTCCTGGCTCACACAGGGCTGGCACAAGGCCTTGGACTGCTGCGGGAGCCTCTGCTCTGTGGGAAATCCCGAGGGGAAGAGCTATGGTCTCTTTCAAAACAAAGGTATAAATTTCAAAACATCCCATGGAAGGGAAAATACCAGCCCCAAGCAGAAAAATGTTTTGAAGCAATCAGACGGTTTCATTTAAAACCAGCCAGAGCCTGGCAGCCTCCTCCATTATTTTCCTTTCTTGTTTAACATTCAGAAGTCTCCAAGGAATTTGCTGGTACATTTGCTGTGCTTCACTACAGGTCTCCACAGAGCAACTGTAACAGGCAATGTGTGGCCTGACTTTGTCACTCTGCCCATCCTGTCATTCTGATGGAATAATCAGAATAATCCTTAATGTTTCCCAGAAGTAACTTCTGCCTAGGGCTCCTACAGGTGTCTCACCTGTGCTATTGGCAGCTGCACACCAAATGGGAAAGACAAGGAACCCGAGGAATGGTAGGTGCTGAAGGGAATCAGAAGTGAGCTGGAAGCTAAGAATTTTAATCTGAAATACTTGTTTAGGTTTTCCTTGTCAGAAAAGGAGAGAAATACAAACTCCCAGAGTACAGATGTCCTGTGTTGTGGGGGTGAGTGGTAGTTTGGGGACCTGAGAGCAAGTGGATTCCTGGACTTGATTAGGGCAAAAGGTTGGTGCTACTTATCCCAAGTGATTTGGTATGTGGGGTTCCTGGGAACTGTATCTTTACCCTTATTTTATGGATGTAAGACAGCTAGAGAAGTGACAGGCAGTAGATTTAGGAGTGGAACATCTCTGCTGTATTTCAGGCTTCCTGAATCCCAGGCCTGTTCCCTGTCCATTAGACAGCACAGCCCTCCTTGCTGCGTGCAGATTGTCCAAATTCAGTCCAAGGCTCTGCTTACAGTCCAAGTCATTTGCAAATTTAAAGAAGAGACAATAAACTAGATGAAAGCCAATCAGAAACTAAGCAAAGTCCATTAAGAGCATCCACGGTAACTCTCCATTTAGCCTGTTCTTTAAAGAAACTGGCTGAACATCTGAAATGTGTTTTCTCTGTAGACAGATAACTCTGAAAGTAGAACCCAATCTCCAAAGAGCTTTAAGTTTTGTTAAAAGGAAGCAAAGGACTCTGTGTCATGCCACATAAGACATTAATCATTAAATGTTACGCAGATGACTGGGGAAAGAGGCCATTTGTTACAGGAGGGAAAAGAGAGAAAGTAGGGATTTTTTTTGGCTGTGCTGCCAGGAGAGCCAATTCCCATCTGTGGGTTTGATGCATTGTTTCATAATTAACAGTGTTGGTTTTGCACAGGAGCAGCTCTCAGAAACCATAACGTTTAATGCAGAATGAACTGTATCCGAGGAGAGAGGTTTTCTGTGCTATTTTTTCTGTTGGTGGAGAAGGATGTGTCTCAGAAAGTTGCTCTCCCTAATGCCCTCTGATCTTGCAGCAAAGGCATCAGTTCATTTGTGGTCCTTGTATCGAATGTTGCTCTATGCACCATAGACCATGTCTGGGATATTTTTGTCTTCAAAAACTGTTGCCATTGCAGAAAGTGAGCCAGAAAATACACACGTTGTGTTGTCCTGGGCAGGAGATGTTATTTTTGTTCTTTCTTCCTCGGTATGCATCTTTTTGAAAGCAAAAGCAATTTGGGCTAATGGAACTTGCTGTTTGTGGGCAGGAAAGAGTGCACAGCACTGGAAGGGTTGAAAATGCAGCTGTCATGGGGATCCTGGATTTATGCTGGTGTAGAGCAACAAGTTCTGGATGTAGAGCAGTTTCCCAAAGGTGGTTTCCAAGACAGAAAGCCGTGCTGTGAAACCTGGTCACCATCCTCCCGAAAATGACTCGGGTGATGTCCCAGGGTGTGGAATTCTACATTTTGCTGCTCAATGCTCTGGATTTTTTACTACGGTAGGAGATATTGTAGACTGACTTGGAGTTATTGTAGACTACTCTTGTTAGGAGGAAGCTAATGCTGAAGTCAAGAATCCTTGAGGCAATTTTCCTTACATGGATATACAAAGGTCTGGTTTTTAGATTGAGGAGATACCCCACAGCCTAAAGCAACAGCTCCAAAGTTTTCATACATAAACACACCTCAGAAACATGTTCCGTGTGTCTGCCTCCCCACAAGACGCACATGGCTGTGTCTGGCTTCCCTTTGCTGCTCCTTTTGTCACTCCCTCTCCAAACGAAACCAGAAATTCTTCTCCTCAAAGTATTCCGCTTAGAGCAGCTCTGCATTTCCTTCCTATTTTCAGTGAGTGCATGCACTTAACTGAAGCTCTCTTATTGAGGAGTAACAGTTAAAAACTACAGTTCCAGTGTGGTTTATCCCAATCTGGAGAAAAGCCTGACCTTCCCGTTAGAGATGGTTCTGCTTTGCACGCAGGAAATGTTCCCAAAATGCTGCGTTACCCTCTGGCACGTTTACCTCTCCATGGGCATAACCAAAGCTCCAGCTATCGCTGCTCTACTATCTAGCACAGCTCCTCCTAATGATAATATTTTTCTCATCTTAAAACAACTCGAACAACCATGACTAAGTACCCAGCAGGTCAGTTGGGAATAATCAGGTTTCTGCCTTCATCTTTCGCGCACGGAGCAATGCCTGTCAGGCATCTCGGGGTCTCCGAGTCCCACACCCAGGCTTTGGGGGGAATTGCCATTAATGGCTGGGAACGTGTCTTGGCTTTTCTCTTAATCTCTTACCACAAGATTAGCTAATGTCTGTGAAGCCCAGGAGGATTGGGTAATGATAAGGGATCATCAGGAGAGATGGAAAGATAAGTATTGTTCTCTAAGAAGCCGTTAGGGTTTCTTCCGAGATAATTACCTCCTGCTCTCTGCAAGGCTCTTCTCTCACAGGCCCCCATCCCAGAGGCCCCTGGAGCTCCCCTGAGTCCTCCCACCTGCGATGGGGCACAGCAGAGCAACAGAGGGGGAGTTGGTGACTGGATCTCCTCAAACCTGAGCAGATGGTGCTGGGTGTGAGTGTGAACAACCCACACCCTCCTGCTCAGCCCGGGCCATCGAGACTTGCACAGCCCCTGCAGCCTCTGGCTCCAGGACCCCAAGTACCATGTGGGGTTGGAGATCATCCTCCTTGTGTGGGGCATCACCAGCCCCACCGGTAGAGGTGAATTTTAGATTCCCCTTTTCCTTTTCCCTGCTCCACAGAGGGTTGGTAGAGCAGAGCAAACATCCTGCTGGGTGTCTGCGTCTCAGCACACGGAGCAGTTGGGCAGTCGCAGGCAACGGAGCAGTTTGAGACATTCCTTTCTGTCAGCTGCTCATAACCTGTCTCATCTGAGACAGTCACCCACAGTGCGTGCACATTCCCAGCTGTTCCAGTGGAAAATGAGACTGATTCCTCTAATCTGCCTCTCCCCACGACTACAGCTCAGGGCTCCCTGGGGCAATTATTTCTTCAGAGCTGATGCTTTGGAGAACAATCGTTCATACCCCACAAAGCAAGTGTCAGGTCTCCAGCAGAGCAGGAAGGGCAGAAGCAGCCATCCTGAAACAGCTGGTGCTTTGGAACCGAGGAACTGGAAATGGGTTCAAGGTTTCCTTCACATTTTGGTGGTTGCAACACAAGCCACAAAGCAGAGGGGCTGGAAAAGCACTGACTCCCAAACCACAGCATCTTCGGGGTTAGATCTGGGCTGTCCCCTCTTCCAGAGTCGACTGGGGACTCCAGCCCACAGGAGATGAGGCCAGTCCTGCTGTTCATCCCTCCTCCTGCTCGTGCTCTTATGGGCACGGTTACCTTGGATTCACTCTTTAGAGGCTCCGTCTGTGCTGCTGACTATCCAGTTCATTATCTGCTTGTAATTGTTTTGTCTTCTCTGATCTTTTGTTCACCTGTGATGAGTGTACAATCAGTTTTGCTCTGCTCTGACATGAGTTACAGGCCTTTTGAACCCTGACTGATTAAAGTTTCTTCCTTCTTCAAGTAAATTGGTTCCCATAGAGCTGTCCACTCGTGTGACTCCCTTCACTATCCGAATCACATCTTCCCAGCTGACAGATGGATCGCTCGAGGGTTTGTGGTCATTGTGCCAGCCTTAGAAGTTTGGGGGTGATTATATTCCCAACCTGGTCAATTTGCTTTTGTTGTTTTCTGGGATGTTTAGTTTTCCATTCTATATATTAGTGACTGATGTCCAGCCTTCAGCCCAAATCTTCTCATCCTACTGGAACCCCAGCTGTGAGGGAAGATTACTGTTATCTATGAGCTGAGCTGCACTTCTGAGGCCCCTTCCTGGCTGATATTAGCGGGAGGATCTGCCCCCAACCCTCACTGCAGTTCAGTGAGAAATGGATTCCTGCATAGGAGCTGAAACCTGCAAGGCACTGCACCATTGCATCTGATCGTTTTTATTTTTGTACTTAAATGTACAGAGAACGGTGCAACCAAAGAGAACTTGAAGGAATATGCTCGAGAGACTGCGCTGAAAGGGGGAAGGTGCGTACAGATGAGGTGAGGACAATGCCACGCTCCATCCCAGAGTCCTACCTGTGTCCTGTGCAGCCTGGAAATCCCTGCCTGCTACCTTCTGCAAGAGCTGGGATGACAGTTCGTATGTGCTCAGCTCAACCAGGGTGGATTAAACTCAGCTTCATTATTTCCAGAGGCTTCTGCAGCCCTTGCCTGGATAGCAAAAATGCTTGGGAATTTGGCCAGTAACCGTTAATTGGCTAGTATGCTGGGTATTTATTTGAATGTCAGTTTGAACAGAAATCAATAAAAACTCTTAGTATGAAAATGCATAATGAAGCAGTAGTAGAATCAGACATTTTTAGCAGAAAGAAGTGCTTTTTTATTACTTAAAACATGCTTAAATTAACAGCTGCAGATAATGATCCCCTGGAGCTAGATAAGGGGTTAAGGATCATTGCTCTCAGTGATGACAGGCTACTCACTAAATTTGGTGAGTTATGTTTCTAGTTGAGGTTTTATAGCTCAGATATATTGTCTCCAAGTGAGTGAGACTTGGTTGACTGGCAAGCCAAATGACTCACAAGTTGACCTGAAGAATAGCTTTCCCCCCTCAGCCTCCACTGGCTAAATGATGTTTGGAAACCACCAGCTATGTGACAAATTATAAGATTCATATCATTTGAAGAAGTGGAAAAGATGAGTGTAATCTGGAGACAAAGGATCTTGTGTCCCAGGTTTCTGGCAGAGGAGCTGAGCGCTGATGTCATTTCAGAGGCTGCTGTTGCTCACTGCGGCTTTGGGAAGTGATGAGAGTGACACCTATTTTGGAAAGACAGGTCTGGAGCATGTGGCATCATGCACCAAAATCCGTGATGATAAGAACAGACCGAGGTGATCCTCGGTGATCCATCTCATCCCCACGGGCACGCTGCGCACTGCTCTGACACGGCTCTGCGTGTGTGAAGTGGGCTGTGGAACTCATCTGGAGGAACACCAACCCAGCAACAAAAGAGATTTTCTTTTCAGCTGATCCACTTTCCCAGCCCTTTTCTCAGCCTGTCCACGTACCTGGATGGGTCAGCACAGTGCAGGATAACGAGAGGACAGGGAAGAAGAGAAGAGTGTGGATGCAATTGGCTGAATTTGCCACTCAAGGTTCCATCAACCAAAGCCACAGCTCAGTTCTCTCATTGCCTGAATATGCATTAGAGCAAGGTGATGCTACTCACTGCTTTCCAGAGGGTTCGGTGTGAATGGATTAGATGTGCACTTAGATTAGAAGTTGGGTTCCGGTGGAGTTCTGCCTCAACAGCAGCTTTGTGAGACAAGATGAGAGTCAGTGTGTGATGAAAAGCTAAAAACATCAAACTCTGGCAAAATGAGGATGGCCAGTTACGGCAAACCTTCGTGGAGACATTTGTCCCAGCACAGGGTGCCTGCGGCCAGCCCAGAACAGGTGCCAGAGTCCAGCTGCAGGGCACCAGAAAATCCTAGAATCATTTAGAATCAGTCACATTTTCATCCAAATGTCACAGAGCGAAAGTTTCTTTAATGTTTCCAGTATATTTAATGGTGTCTGAGCTTAAAATAAACCTACTGAAGGCTCAGCTTCACCTTGGATTGCAGGTCCTCTGTAATCATTTGCACTGGTAAGAGTGGTGTAATTCACATTTCATTTATGCCCACGTCATGGCACAGGCAGCAGCAGGGGAATGTGGCCTCTTTTCTCACTAGAAACTCTGCTGTTTCCAGCTCCAAGTGTACTTGGACACTGCTGCAGGGTTTTGTGAGTCGTTTGCCTCTTCTTAGAAGAACAAAACGTAATTCTTAACTCAAGTGAAACTAGCAGTGAAAACAGAGCAATCTGCAGTGAAACTTCCATTTACAGAGGTAGTTAAAGCTGCCTGGTTTGCTGTGCACGTGGGGCTGGGGTACCCTAAGCAGATCATGTGTTCACAGCCACAGAAAGGAGCTGGGGCCAGTGGAACACCCAGCCTGGGATTGCAGTGACTCCATGTCCACGGGCTGCACATTATAAATTGTTACTTTGCTTGGAAGTATTTGTGAGGGAACCCTTATCCCTGCCAGTGTTTACTGGAGTCCGTCTCCCTGTAAACATCCCCCTGTTGATGCTGTTAGGTATAAACCAACTCGGGTAAATCCAGTGCAGGCAAGGATATACCAGAGAAACACAGAGTAAAGCCTGTCAGATTTATTTTTATTTATGTCGATTTCTACACACATAAAGCAGCTCTGCAAGACTTTGAAGGAGCCGGGGAGATTCATGTTGTATCCCCCCATACCCTCAGGAGCTGCATGCAAAGCTACACACTGGGTTTTGACAGCAAGGATTGAGCCCAGAGCCTCAGGTTAAAGCTAAATTATTTGAGCAAGAGAAACAATCCGCAGACTGTGAAAAACGGCTTAAAGCCACTCATCTCTGAAATACAGAAAGCCTGAGCCAGCGCTTACTGAGGCCAGTGGCTCTCTTGGCTGCAGCGGGCTTGGCTGCCAGGACATGACCGGTTCCCACCCCTGAGGTCTGCAGGTACCCAGGGAAAAGGGGCTGTTCCAGACACAACTGTCTAAGACCCATCTGTGGTTGCACGTCTAGAGCAGAGCTCTCACTCCATTACATTTCAAGGAACAAACTATCCTCATCCTTCTTCCTTCCCTGCCTCAGCATGCGGGACAGGAGGTGGCTGTTCCAACAACAAATATCCCCAGTCTTGTTTTCATGTGCACAAGTAATTCTGTTTCAGTGAAAGGCTGCTGGAGTTGTTCCCTGTCCATCAGTCTGATAGTGATGATTTACTGGTGAGATACCGAACTATTTCTGTCTTATTAGCTTGGAGCAAAATGCTCAGGAGCCACTGTTTCTCAGTCAGGTCCGGGTGGATTCATAGCTGAGGGAGCCATGGCCTCTCCCGGCAGTCTGGGGTGCTTTGCTGTCCCCATGGGATGGATCTGTAGCCCGTGCTGTTTTTCCCAGACCTAGGACTGCAAGCATTTCACATGCTGGGGCAAGAGTAAAGACTTTCTCAGCAAATATAACCCTGCTTTATCTACGGTGCCTCTGACTCAAAACCTCCCCCTTTTAATTTCTGCTTCCTTCTCTTCAGAGTTATCCAGAAGAGCACCAGTGGATCCTGGATTCTCTGCAGATTTTCTCAGGTGAAGCTGAGCTGTCGGCTCTGGATGCCCTGGTGGTTCCAGAGCCCCCTGTATCCAGGAGGTGGATGTTGGGTGAGCAGGCACAGCTCCAAGGTAGGTGCTGGGAGCACAAGCACACGGTCTCTGCCCTCTGGCTGGCACCCACATTGCCTCTCCCTCAAATCCCGTGGCTAATGCGTCCTTAATTTGCTCTTTGGTAAAGTCCTTGACATCGCTCCACTGAATTATGGTTTAATTGTGTGAGCTTCCCTGATAATGCCATTCACTGACATAAGGCTTTGTATGAAATGTTGATTTCTCGGTTGCCTGTAATTGTGGTAGTGATGCTCCATAGCCATACGACAGTGACTGTGACTTTGGGCAGGAGGATTATGGGAGGTGACACTCCACACTTCGAATCCTGAGTGAACAGAAACAGGGAGTGCTCCTGTCAGTGACGAAGGTGGGGGAGTTGAGGCAGGGGACAGCTAAAGCTGATTCTGTTAGCAGAGTGGAGGAGAATAGGAGAACGTAGGATATTCTCCTCAGAAAGTCCCTGGCACTTTTAAATTGTTTTTCCAAAGAAATAATTTATTTATTTTCTTTGCAAAAAAGGTCCCATGAAAGGACAAGTTTTTAATTTCAGGAACATTTGACTTTAGGATCTTTCTGAAAGCCCCAAACAAGAGTTGAGTGGTCTGGACACTACTTTTCAATACTTTGAAATGAATGACTAATGTTAAGTATTGTAGGCACTGATTATTTGGGAAGAGAGATGAAGTCCCTGGATCTGCAGGGGCCAGAGAAGCCCCACAGCATCCCCATCCCTGGAAGTGTTCAGGGCCAGGTTGGACGTGGCTCTGAGCAACCTGGTCTAGTGGAAGGTGCCCCTGCCCATGGCACGGGGTGGAACAAGATGATATTTAAAGTCCCTTCCAATCCAGGCCGTTCCATGATTCTGTTAAGTGTCCTGTGTCAGCACGATTAGAAATCCTGAGGCTGAGGGGAGGCATCACTCTGGGGACACATGGGGAAGGTTCCACTGAGAAAGTTTTGGGGTAAAGATCTGCAGCAAAGACTCCTGTTCGGAACATTTTTCTGCCCCTCCTTCAGGTCAGGCGTCTGCAGCCTGCTCAGGAGAGCTGTGTGTGTCTCTGGGACTGCACTGGTGTTGTCAGGTTTGACACTAATGGAGAGGATGTGTTTCTCCATTAGAACTTTCCGGACAGCGAAGTGATTTCCACTTTGCTGGTAGTTCCAGGTCCCCTGTGGTTAAGTGAGGACTTTGGAGGTTAAAGTCTGTCGGGTCTGGATCAAGGTCAGGAGACCTGCTTTTGATTCCAAAGATTTTAATTAACTTTGCCCCACATAGAACCTGGGCATGCTTGAAAAGAAATATAGATAAATTTTACATTTAAATATTTGAATAGTGTCTATATATTATGGTGGCTGTAAAAAAGCCCTGCTCAGGCAGGCTGCAGGAAGAGAAGAGATTTGCATAGCAGAATAATTGGTTTTGCAAATAAATCTGGTTCTTGAAATTTGTAGATTAGCAATAATATGTCTCCAGATGAGAAGGAAAGGTCATGGATGAATAAAGCAACAATTAAACTTTCAGGAGATTATTAAACTAAACACAAACCTGGCTAAACGCATATGAGAGAATGTCAATAAAGGACAGGAGTGGCCTGTCAGGACTTGTGAGCCTCCAGGATATTAATGTTACTCAGAGATCTTTTCTTCCCATGCAGCTGCTCTTCTTGAAGTAACAGCCTTTGCAGATTCCTCCCTAATCTGGACAATCCATTAAATAACCCAGTTAATTTAAGCCATTTAAATCCAATAAGGCTGGTGTGTAATGCTATAAAACTCTAAACAAAATCCTTGGAGAATTACCACGTTAACCGTTGCACTGCAGGCTCCATCCATGCCTGATGCTGGCGAGAAGGTGCCTCACAGGGAGACAAGGAGGTCTCAGCACAGAAGAGGGAATTCCGAGATTGTAGGAAGGTGGGGTTTGTTCTGAGTTTGAAAGAAAAAAGAACAAAACTAAAAAGCAGTGCTGTCCAAATGGACCATGAAATAGATCTTTTATGACAAGGAGAATGAAGGATGGTGGAAATCCTCATTTCAAAGTATTGAAAAGTAGTGTCCAGAGCACCCCCTCAACTTTTGTTTGGGGCTTTCAGAAAGTTCCTAAAGTCAAATGTTCCTGAAATTAAAAACTTGTCCTTTCATGGGACCTTTTTTGCAAAGAAAAGAAATAAATTATTTCTCTGGAAAAGCAATTTTAAAGTGCCAGGGACTTTTTGAGGACAATATCCCATGTTCTCCTTTTCTCCTGCACCTCTGCTAACAGAGACCATGGGAGGCACAGGGCTGACCACGCTCCAGGCACCTTCAAATCCACCTCTGAGCTTCCTCCCACAGCTGGATCTGGCAGAAAGCAGATGCGTGAGGTGGTGAGGGGGAAGGCCATGCCCACCTTCTCCTACCTTGGAGCTTCACAGAGATCAAAGTCCCTGATGCTCAGCACGGCTCCTGCTGTGTGATCTCCAGCCCGGTGCACCCCAGAGGAGACCTTCAGCAGGAGGTCACTCCCTGGGTTGTTACCTGTCCCCACCTACCAGAACACCACTGTTTCCCAGGGGAAAGAGGGCAGTGGGAGCAGAGGAAAGGAAAGCTTTCAATGATTTTTAATTCCCTCTCTCTTCCGAATCTCAGGAGGGGGACAGGAGTTAAGACATAAGGTGGAAAAATAAGAGTCCCAGTGGATTTTACTGGACCAAGGCTCAGCCCTAGCCAAGCTTTCCCAAGCCTGGTGCCCCTGGGGTCGGATAACTTCCTCTTCCAAGCATATTTTGCCTCTAAATGTCAGGTCTGGAAGGTCCCACACTGTAAATGGCTGCCTGTTGCCTGGTTTCCAAGCAGCTTCTCTCCCTCCCCTTGCACACAGACAGACACTGGAGGTGGCTAAAAAAAAATACACGCAGGGAGCCCTTCCCCTAGAAACAGAGACCAGACATG
>VYZQ01070706.1:0-13886 GCA_013400655.1 Mystacornis crossleyi
CAGCAACACAGGCAGGAGGAACTACACCCTGTGAATAAAGTAACTTGTTTGCAAATGCCTCCCTCAGCTCACGCGGCTCAGAGCTGAACTGCAAAAGGAACCTGGAGACAAAGGATCAGCACAGAAGCCAGACCACGCTGACACCTCTGGCTGGAGCTTCATTTGCCCACCAGTCATTATAAATACAGGATTTTACAGCCTGAGTGCTCAGCTCTAAAAGGACACAATCCCAGAATCACTGAGGGTGGGAAAGACCTCCCAGTTCACCAACTCCAACCTGTGACAAATTCCCACCTTGTCAAGCAGACCAGAGCACTGAGTGCCCCGTCCAGTCATTCCTTGAAGACCTCCAGAGATGGCGATTCCCAAGCCTTGCAGCTTCACAGACTTACAAAGTGATTTGCTTTTAATTTGTTTTCCCCAGATGAGTCTCAGCAGATTTTTGTCTCACTTTCAACACAAAGCCTTTCCTGTCCCCCGGGCACTGCCCTGGGTGCGGGCTTGGGACCAATCCCAAAGGCAACTACAAATAATTCTGGTCATTCATTTTTGGACCCACTAAGCAGACAATAAAAATTAGTTTGCTGTTATCATGGATTAATTGCAAGGCAGAGAGAATGAACAGTAGTAGGATAAAATCATTTGTCCTCCAAAACCATCACCTCAAGGGAACAATTCCCCTGGAAGAAGTTCATCTGAATCTTCACATCCAGATAATCAGAACTCCGGGTCTTCATCTATCAACTCTGAGAACCTTTCAGTTAAGATTAACTTTTCCTGTTTTAAGGCCATAAAATATCAGTGCAGGGTTTTCCCCACTCTGTCTTTCTCCCAATATCCTCAACATCCCTTTTTTAATTACCACCAATAAGCATCAAAACAAAGAATCAGTTTTTCTCTTTTTTATTATTATTATTATTTCTAGCAGACAATTTACATAAAATTCCCCTTTTAAGTTAGTGATTCATAACTTCCTGCAATAAACTACTTAAGGAGCAGCTTTGGTAAAGAATGGAATGAAACAACCAACCAAAAAAAAAAAAAAAGAACAATCACAGCTGATTTTGAAACCAACACAATTCACCAAATTTAGATTCATAAGAAAATCTGCCAAGCTGTATTTTCTCAGTGTTTCCAAATATTTCACCTTCCTCCTCCTCTTCCTCCCTTTTCATGTTTGTGCAGATGTGGGAGCTGCGTTCTGTCAAGCAGTTTGTCCTGCCAGATCATGGAAATTCATCTTTACATGATTCGTAGCCCTTGGATGGAGGACTCTAAAGTCTTGAGAAGGAGAGAAAAAAATCTTAATCACAATCTGCTGCAGTGTCTTGGCTTAAATAATTCAGTGTAAATGTTAACAAAACCAAGTAAAAACCATGAATACTTGAAATTAGACTCAGTCATAGAATCCCAGAACGGTTTGGGTTGGAAAGGACACCATCCCTGCCAAGGGCAGGGACAACTTCCACTAGCCCAGGCTGCTCCAAGCCCCGTCCAGCCTGGCCTTGGCCACTTCCAGGGTTGGGGCAACCACAGCTTCTCTGGGAAACCCATCCCAGGGCCTCCCCACCCTCACAGGGAAGAATTTCTTCTTAAAGTAAAGGATTTCTTCCTAATTCAAGAGCCAGAGACCCCAGTGGTCATTCATTTCAAACTCAGGCATGTACAGACCAGTGATACAGACCTGAGACTGTACCAAATCAGCCTAGAGATCACCTCAACTTCATGTTTGGCTCCTGTCCCTGCCAGAGCACTCTGGCACCACAGAACACAATCTATTCTTTCCCCAAGTCAGATCCCATATCCCAGTTTTGGGAAGACTAACAGGGACCTCTGTTGGCCAGGCCTGAGCAAAGCAAGCACAGACATTATTACATCCTTTTAGGATTTTCAATATTGTATTTTCCAGCTGTTAGAGGCAACTTCTCACTCCTTGGATAAGTTAATTGTGCGAGGACATGACCATGTTGTGGAGCAGGACAGTGAGCAGAGTCCCACGGGATGGGAGCAGGAAGAGGAAGGGGGTTGTGTTGTTCCAGCCCAACTGTGGCTGAGGCCAGAGAAGAATAAAATTAAGGGGATTCCTACAGGGACATTAAGTAATTCCATTGAAAAAAAAAAGTCCGTATTAGCACTCTCTGCTAAACAAACTGCATCTGCATTTATGCTGATTCTTGGATCTGTTTTTCTTATGGACTTCACTAATGGTTTTGAATATTCCAGTCTGGATTTCCTGCTGCTAATAAAACCTGGCTTGGGGCTGAGCCCCAGGAGTTGATACTAGAGATCAAAAAAAGAACCCCACCACCCCAGTCTAGTTCACATAAACATGGTAGTAAAAGCACATTTTTACCTTAAAATCCCAGATGGTCATTGCTCCATCGATGCCGGTGGTGCAGAATTTCCGACAATCCCGTTTGTCTATCTCATAAATAGACACTTGGCTGCAAACCGAGAGTGAGAGCTCCAACACCCATTCCAGAGAGCCAGAAAACTGGGAAATTTGGGTTGAATTCTACTCCTACTCTTTCAGACGGAGACATGACTATACCAGAGCCTACACTAGATTCTTGGTGGAATGCCTCAGAAAAATAACCAAAGAAAAGGATGCTGAAAGCTCTTTAAGGGCTTGGTGAGACTAAATGTTTTCCTTAAATAAAGAGAAATTGCTCAACATCCTTTGGGATCACATAATTTTTTAAACGCAAAGATATTTTACCCAATTAACCTGAATCAATCCTTTTGCTTAACAGAATCATGGAATGGTTTGGGTTGGAAGGGACCTTAAAGATCATCCAGTCCCACCCCCTGCCATGGGCAGGGACACCTTCCACTATCCCAGGTTGCTCCAAGCCCTGTCCAACCTGGCCTTGGACACTTCCAGCGATGGAGCAGCCACAGCTTCTGTGGGCAACCTGTGCCAGGGCCTCCCCACCCTCAGAGGGAAGGATTTTTCTGTATATCTAACTGAAATTTCCCCTCATTTGAAAACAGTGATACACAATAAATAAATACGCATAGCAGTAACATCTGAAATAGGAAGCTGGGATGTCAATTCCTGTTTCAGGTTGATTTTGCACCGTGCCACCAGCCTCTTGGGAACTATCCACATATTTGATAAGATAAGCTGTGTCCAAGGTACACAACACATTAACCACGAGCAAACAGCTGTAGCCATGTCAATGATTAACTTCACTAGCACCCACATAAATCCCAGGAACAGAGAGCTGTTAGGGAAAGACCGCAAGGACAAAGGGATACCAGCTACACCCTTCTGGTACTGCAAATCTGAGGGTTTGCAGCACATTCCCTGCCCTCGTGCTGGCAGCAGGACACTCACGTTATACTGTTTTGGTGCAGGGTCTCCAGGGTGGTGTTACGGTCTTCTGTGGTGGCTCTTTTATCCATGTTCCGGAAGCGTTCCATGGCGGAGATATTGCGCTGGATGCTCTGTTTGGGAATGTCTAGTTTGGAAACGAAGGTCAGCAAGCCACGGTCGTCACAGTTGAAGAGCATCGGGCAGCAGTCATGGCCCTGCAACCAAACACCTCTCAGGAAACACCAGCTCAGCATTCCACCCTGCCCTTCCAAAATGCAAACACTGATGCCAGGGCAGAGCTTGTTTATTATTATTATTAACCGTGCAAAATGTGGGGTTTCCTCCCCCTCCAAAACACGGCAAAGGAGGAAACCTCCTCTACAAGGAGGAAACAGCAGACACTTACAGCTGCCACCACGCTGTTCTCGGAGACAAAGGACACGCTCAGGAGTGGGAGGAACTCTGTTTTCAGCTGCGAAACCCTGAGCACAAGAACATTTGTTAGAGGGATTCATTGAAACCTCTCATTTTCGGCTTTAACAAAAAATAGGCACCGTTCCCACACAAGGATTATTGGAAAAGTCAGGGTAGCTTGGCTGTCCTGTGGTGACATCAAAAGGTTGTAATTTGGAATAAAAAGTTTTAGCCTAGTGAAAGTGTGCTGGAAGATCTATGACATTTGAATTGGGAATATTGTTTGGAATATTTTGTATTGCAAATACTGTTTTGGAAAAGGAAATATTGTTTCCCTGGTTACTCAGTGGAACATACATTTTTTTCCCCAAATGACTCTTTTTTCCCCAAAAATAAATTGGCTATACCCTCACTGAAGGATTCTTAAAAAGAACTTAAATTATATAACCTAAATTCTCAGAACCAACCTTATTTATAGAATATCTATATTTATATAAGCTTCAAAGAGACTCCTGGAATCTACAATAAAACAGGCAAGAGAGACACATGCTCGCGAGCGCAATATTCCACACAGACTCATGGAATCATTAAGGTTAGAAAAGACCTTTAGGATCATCAGGCTAAAAATACCAGCAAGGGGATACTCACATCATGTTTTTGGAGGCATCAGCCACTGACACGGTGCTGTCATGACTGACCCAGGCCAGGCGGTTGCCGCTGGCGGAGAAGCTCACACTGTGCACCCACCCTCCGCTGCCTGCGCCCCCAAATTCCGACATCAGCTGCCCAAAAGGCATTTTGGAGCCCCAGGGTGTGCTGGCTGGCTTTTCATCCACTTCCTTAATGTAAGCAGAGAACACCCTGCAAATAAAAAGATTTTAGCATGAACAAAGAGAACAAAGCTCCTGGGAGCACGGGATGCATTTCATGTTGGAAGCGGAGAGATGCGTCCCGATTCTCCCAAAATAAAATATTTTGGTGTCTTTAAACAAGCCTGGAAGCAGCAGTGTGCAGAGAGAAAGCAGCAGTACAAAGGGTGTAAAGCACGCGGGTTTCTCATAAATGCTGTTCTTGGAGCTCTCTCCCTTTTTTCCCAGAAGATGGCACAAAAACACACGTTGTCAGTGCATTTTTCCGTGTGCCAAGATTTCCCTTTCATCCTTTCGTGGTGCTAACAGCTCTCCCGAGTCGATCCTTCAGTTAGAGAAAACCCAGGAATGGCACTGTATAATTAGAAGCTAATACAAACACCTACAAAATTACCCACTTTTTAAGAACGTTCCCGTTTTAGCAGGATTTCAAAGAAAGAAATGTGATGTTCTAATGCCAGCAAAGGGGCTCTGAGCCACCTTCTTCTGGCTCATTATTGCAAAAATGCCATGAAAACCTGAAATACCGCAATGTTTTTACAGGTGTTTTATTTTTTTTCCCCCAGCACTACAATTTTCAAGATATGTTTAAATAGAAAGCCTCCCCCTTTCATCAAATTCCTTCTGCATGATTCAGACATGCCACAGTACGGTGTTCTTGACTGTTACCATGGAATTTAATGGGACATCACAACCATAGGATTTGAGTCCATTGAACAGGAGGAGCAAGGCAACTACACCATGCTACTACCAGAAGGGGGGAAAAAAAAAAATCACACTAAATGAAAAACTATGATCAAATATTCATGGTTGCAGTCACACACAAACAGGAATTATTTTATAGTGAGTTTAAGGAAATGTAGCTCCCCTCTCCCTGTTTTTCATAGCTTTTGTGTGTGTGGGGTAAGCACTTCCAAAGGTACCTATATTCAGCTTATTTCAATAAAGCTGCTCATTTGCAGTGAGAAGGGTTTAACTGCAGCTATATTAGGTACAGATTTTCAGGGAATTAAGTATGGATATATATTTGGCTCTATCAGTTTAAATATAATCTAATGATAATCCTTTAAAAAACTGAATTTTATTGAGCCACCTAAAAGGATGGTTCTCTTAATGTATGGAAATAGGACAAGATGTTAAAGCAACAGCCTTTGACACAAGGCAGGAAAATCATACCTAAGTAGGGAAGATCTTGAATTTAACTGTTAGTTAAAAAATATATAAAAAGTCTTTTCCCCTATTAAAGTCTCCCTGTCTTTTAAAACAAAAATCACCTCAGCTTGAAGGCCCCAGCCTTCAAAGAACATTGGGAAATCACTTTCATTCCCACAGCAAGAACATAAAATCATACTTATGTGGTGTTTATAGCTATGGATACATATATATTTCAGATAAATGTAAGGGGAGCTCATTTATCTCGGCCAATCACCAAAAAACTCTGCTGAATACCCAGCAATTTGCAGCCTCCTGCCCTCTGTTCTTCCCCCAAAACGTTTCCCACTTAGCTGCTTATTACGTGCCAGTGGCTCTGGCAGACCCATTTCCTAATTTCCATCAGAACAAGCGCACACTTCAGGTATCTTTAAATATTTTTAATACAGAACTGAAGGGAGAACTGGAATTCTAGAGATCTGTACTCATCATTTAGAAACAAAAATAGTTTTTCATGGTTTTGGGGAAGAAAAAGAATCCTAGAATCCCAGAATGGTTTGGGTTGGACACACACACACATTTCAGGTGACCTAATGTCAAAGTCCTGAGGTCCTTCATGAACCCAAACTAAGAAATTTTCACATGTGAAAAGTAGCTGCTTCTGTTTCACATCACCTTTTTTGTGAAAGGAAGCGAATACATACAGTTTATCTAATTAAAACTGGAAATAAGGCAGGAAAGGGGAGACAACTCTCCTATCCTTCCCAGCTTCCATTTAACATCTTTCCTTAGATGAGAAGGTATCAAAGGATGGGGTTTAGATGCAAGGGTTTCATTCTGAAATAAGGAATGTAATAGTCAGTCCCACCTCCCCCTCCCACTCCTCCTTAGTCATTTTTAGTACACACTTTGAAGATTAAAAATTGCCCTATTACATAAAGAATTTAGGAAAAGAAGCTTTCATTATCATTCAAGGTACAAGTGATTAAGTCAATGTGGATTCAAGTCAGGCGCTGCAGACTCCCCATGCAGACTTCCCTGCAGTGACCCCAATCACTGAGCACAGAGCAGTTTGCAGGGCCCATCCCTCAGGCTGTAATTTCACAATCAGTTTCAAAGTCTCCCCCATCCATCCCTCACACCACCCTGCTTTTATCAGCTTTTTTTTTTTTTAATGATCTTCAAAAAAATCTCTTTTATTGTGTTGAGCTGCAGGTGGATTAATTTCTTGACTCTGCTCCCCACAGGGGTGCGAGAGCTTTAAGGCTATCACAGGCAAAGGGGAGGAAACAAGGAACTCAGGGAACAAAAAGATGGGATAACACCTTTGGAAGTGGCAAGCTACTCTCAATTTTGGGACTGCACCATTAGGATATTGGTTTTTAAACTCTAACTAGCAGTGTTGGTGTTCTACAAGATGACATCTGCTAATCCAACTTCAGCCTAATGACCAGCTCTCAGCCTCAGTACACACTGCTGTGTAATGCTGGGAAGGAACCCACCAATTCCCTAAATTCAGGTGTGAATTCAGCAGCAGATGGATGTTGGCAGTCCAAAGGCAGGACACGGCAGCACCACAGCCAACATTCTCAACCTAGATATCTTTCTTTGGTACCAACAACAGCACACAATCAGCCATCTTTTATTCGAACAGCAAGTGCAAATGGCTGACCAACATGCTCAAGCTACTGATTTGACCCAGTAACCCAAACTGTAGACAGGTATTTTAGTTTCTCTCACCTGCACTTGAAGTCACAGGATCCTGCAGCCAGCAAGACATTGTTGGGGTGCCAGTCCAGGCTGAGGACAGTGGAACGAATGGGCTTTTTAATGTGTTTGCTCACCCACCTAAAATAAAAACAAACCAAAGAAAGAGTTAAAGTTTATATGAACATATTTTACCTGATCCCCACAAATCCATGAAGCACTCCTCAAAAAGATCACTCCTTGTCAAAGACTAAACACATCGGTTTTGGAAAAACTTCCATGTTCAAATCTTTCAGTCTCTTGTGCAACCTGTGAACTTTATGGTTAGCTTAATTAAACTTTTAAATACTTTGAACAAACTCATTACATATGTCTCTCCTCAGCTAAGTCCTATTCCCCTTCAAACTGATTTTTACAATGCATCAGATGGAACTCCTTGATGTGAATTTTGCACAGGAATTGCCAGGTCTCTTCCCCGCAGTGAACACTGGGGAAGCTGTGACTGACACTGAGCTAAACAGCACCATTTTCATGAATCACCAAGTACAAGTCCTTCTCCAGCTCCTTCCAACAAGTTTTATAGTCACATCTCTTGCCTATTGACTTTTCTACTGTTTAATAATACAGTAACTATAAAACACAACAAGAAAATGGGGGGACTGCCAATGATCCAACCAGTGCATTCATCTCAATTATCTGCAGTGCAGTGCAAAGTGGTCCTGCTGCTGAATGCATCAATAGTGGCCTAAATATGTCTCAGCAGATTTAGTTTATCTGAACTATTTACAAAATAGTAATGAAATCTATTATTCACTTGATGGCCTTTGGGATGATGGTGATTTTTCTTTGCTTTTACTTACATCAGGCACAAGTTTTAAGGCTCACATTTTTAAAATCGTATTTCTTTAGCATATGGAGTTCTGATTTTTTTGCAGACAAGTGAGGCACAGAAAAATACTGATATGTGAATATGCTCAAAAGCATAAAAGTCCAAAACAATCTTTAAAATGTATTTTGCAGATGGTGTCATTGTTTCTCATCTCCACGTGGCAGACTGCACACAGGACACCTGTGTTTTTGTGCCTGTTTATGCAACCCAAAGTAAGAGATACTTCACACACTGATTTCACCTACGGATGAAACAGCAAGTGTAGTTCCAACGTGCAGCTACAAAGGGAGAAGATCAGAAGCATCAAGTTTAGATGGCAAAATGAGAAAAATCTTAATGGTGGAAATATTTTTTGTGATATTCCTGTGTGAAATCTATAAACTGTGATAAAAGTACATGACGAAACACAGAATATGTCAATGGCAAGCTCAAACATCTTCTAACAGACCACCCTGGAGATATGACAGATTCAAACCTCTAACGACAAGAAATGGCTCAAAATAATAGATATGGAAGAAAGCCTCGAGTGAAGACTTAATTCATTCTGGCATGAGGTGGGGGAAGGAAATATTTATCTTTTTTCAAACATACAGTTGTAGTAAAGAAACCTTTATTCTGCAGAAATTCTTGCACTTTTAGAAAAGCAACATATATTTATGGCAGTCAGGCAGAACACATCCACGCCAACTTGTACTGCCTGAAAATAGGCAAAGTCAAAGGCCTTTGGGTGCTACACCAGAGTGAAGAAGAGAGGGAACCTTTTTCCTAAAATGTTAAAGTCCACAAAAGAACTATGAGGCCATCCCTTTACATTCCCTTAATATTTTAGGAATTAGCAAATTAGTAACTCAGTTACCAGCTCAGCTGGTAACACCAGGCTCAGCTTTCCCGTGCAGACGGTAAAGATACAAAAACAGCTCACCAGTCATTTTCAGACTCGAAGTAGCACACAGATATGAGTCGAGCTCCACTTCCCACAGCAAATTTGTTCTCCAAGGGAGACCACTTGACAAAGGTGGCGGCACGGTTGATCCTCAGGATGACGAGGGTGGGTTTCCACACGCCGTCCTTCTGGCTCCACACGTAGGCATTGCGGTCGGCGCCGCACGTCACGATGCGGTCGCTTTTGGGAGCCCAGTCAATACCTGCAAGTGAAGAGCTCACAGGAATTAACTTTCCCCTCATGTTGTTTGCTTTACATTAAGGCAAAAAAAAAGAGATCACCTCACAGCCTTCTGTCACAGAATCACAGAATGGTTTGGGGTGGAAAGGACCTTAAAGATCATCCAGTGCAACTCTGTGCCGACTCCTGTTTATTATCCCAGGTTGCTCCAAGCCCTGTCCAACCTCGCTTTGGGCACTTCCAGGGATGGGGCAGCCACAGCTTCTCAGGGCAGCCTGTGCCAGGGCCTCGACACCCTCACAGGCAAGAATTTTTCCATATATCTAACCTAAATTTCCCCTCTTTCAGTCTTCCTTGTCCTGTCACTGCAGTTCCTGATGAACTGATCACTGAGACAGTTATTAGTGTTACGTTATTCCCCTTCATCTCTTATTCTCCAGGAGCCATTACAAGCTGTTAGGAATACCTGTTTCTCCCTCTAGCTTTCATCAAAAGTGCAGATCGCAGATTCCCAGACCCCAGGGATTTGCCTGCTGAGGAAGCTCCATGGGCCGGCCAACAGGTGGAGCTCCGCAGACCGGCCACGGCCTGTCCACCAGCACCCTCCAAACCTCTTGACTTCTGCAAGATCCCTCTCAACAGCTGAAACCCAGCAATTCTAAAACTGCACAACAGCTAACAACGTGGTGTGCTTGCTGCCAGACTGCAGCCATGATCTAAAGTTTAGATAACAGGGTTTTTTTTGTCAGATGTTATCAATCTTTATGCACTGACACAATCCTTACATTTTTAACGTGCCTATTTAAGCTGTGCCATGAGAAAGGTTTACCAAGAAAAAACAACAAATTCAAAAAATAAAATAAAACCCTTGATAAGGCTGCCATTGTTTTTTTTTTTCCCTCCTAGGCAATGAAGGATGCCTTCCCATAAAGTCTCATGGGAACATTATTTTTCATCTTTCCTCTAGCATCCTTTGAGATGCAGAGTGCAATCCTCAACTCTTCTGCCACAAATTATACATCAGTGGTTTTCCATTACTACATTCAGTATTAAAAACATCTCTTAAGCTCACAAACTGAAAATGGGATGAAAGTTATGGAAAGAATGTGTACTAATGTTATATTATTCATATAGTGTTTACTTCAAAACAGGTTTATGCTTAAAAAGTGAAGAGCTTCGTAGTCTGAAACCACAGTGACAAGAGTTCTAGCACTGTCTTTGAAACAGGGACCATCCTGCCTCTCTCTCCTTCTCCTGCTCACCACCTCCTCCCACCTGTTCGGATCTATTCCAAGTTTAGATTTTTAGCTTAGCAGAAAACTAAGCCAAGAGAGTGAATAAAGCTCTTCCTGTGAGTGAGCAGAGGCAGCTCACCACAAACCTGAGTCAAGAGAAGGACATTGTCCCCTGTGATCAGGAGTGGCAGCAGCTGACTCACTCCTGTCAGGGGTTACAAGCAGTTTGATCAGTGATCTCCTGTGTGTAACCACAGCTTAACTCCACTCTTTACAACCACCACAGTGTTTTGTATTCCAAAGGTACACACCGTGCAGGAAAGCAGGGAGAGCTCTTTTCCCAAGTCATGAATATTTGGCCTCTTACTCAGGTAAGTAACAGGTACAAGTAAAATGGAAAGAAATGTCTTTGAGGGACACACTTCCTTTGTAAATGCAGCCCAAGCGACTCTTCACAAAGGAGCAGGGACAGCTGTGCTCTTGGACAGCAAGAACTGTTGCTGCAAAATGCTGTTGGGCAGATACTTCTGCCCATTAGTGAGCTGAGAACAGAATTTGGTGCTTTGGGCAAGTGCTTGTATTAATTATTTTCATCTCCGTAGAGAATAAAGACCTTTTTAAAATATCACCATGAAAAAACCCCCCCAGTAATATAAAAGACTGCCACAGGAAAATCACATTTTTTAAAATAACACCTTGTGACTCATCGTGGCAGCTCTTCTTTATTTTCATTGTGAATATACAGATACTCTGGGCCTGCTCACTGATGGTCTAAGTCCACGACTGACCACTTCAAATGTTTATATAGTCCCTAAAAAAGGGTATTTATTGTTGTTGGAAACCACGAAGCAATGCTACGGTCGTATACTTGATGAAATTTTAGTACTGGCACTTGAAAGGGAGCAGCATGCATCACTGTGACACAACCAGATTACTTCAGTAGACTGAAAATGTGTTCTCATTATGTCATTATAGATGAAAAATAAGCCATAGATAAGAAAAAATGGCTCAGCAACTCCACTGAAATGTCTGGAAATGAGATAGGGCTTTTCCTTCTAGCATTCACTGCATGCAGTTGAGAAAACTGCTGCAAGGCTCTCTCTAAGTGGGAATGCCAACCTATAAAAAGATCTATTTACTCAACACTTGCAGATTTCCTGCTCAGAATCTCAACTGGGGAAAACAGAGGAGGTTGGAAAAGTTCATGTCTGGCTCAGCACAATCTCACCTGTAATGTGTCCATTGTGTTCCTTCAGCTCGTGAGCCTTCACCCACTGGTTCCCACTCTTCTTGTAGATGTGCACTTCATGGTTATTAGGGCTAATGGCAATCTCTTGAAAGAAGAAACAAAACAATCCAATTGTACAGAAGGCTTTTTTAATACCAAAAGCTGTATTTGGAAAGACGTTCCCCATCTAAAACCTCTATTTGCAAATTTGAGAGCATTACATGGGCTTTGTAAACAAAGGGCCAAAATCCCCGGAGAATCTCCAATAACTATGGACATAGAATCCCAGAATGGTTTGGGATGGAAGGGACCTTAAAGATCACCCAGTTCCACCCTCCTGCCATGGGCAGGGACACCTTCCACTATCCCAGGTTGCTCCAAGCCCTGTCCAACCTGGCCTTGGACACTTCCAGGGATGGGGCAGCCACAGCTTCTCTGGGAATCTGTGCCAGGGCCTCCCCATCCTCACAGGGAACAATTTCTTCCCAATATCCCATCTAACCCTGCCCTCTGGCAGTTTGATATTGGTACACATACTGTGGCCATGAGTACTCTGCACAGGAAGACAGCACATTTGGAACACAACAATCCACAATACAGAAAACTTGGCCAAGAGGCAAAGCTATGTGGAATTCCAGGAAGACTCAATTACCTCCCATGACAGGGTCCCAGCAACAGGTTTAAAAAAGCTTAAGTTTGGAAGACATGTGCTTTTTGGATCATAAGTGGAACATTTAACAGGGAGAATTAGGTATCTAACCACACCTTCCCTAAATGTGACCCAGAACATCACAAACTGATCAAAAACTGACAGCAGAAAGAAAACAGCAATTGAAAACAAAATAAATCAAAAATGAAAATTAACTTATTACTTACGAGTACGGTCTCTGTTCCAGGCATGGCAGGTGATTGGCTCCAGTAGGAACTGATGTAGAGACATTCCGAGTTAAAGAGATTCCTATGTTGTAAAAAGTGAAAAGGCTGAAAGGTGTAAAATTGAAAACAAAACGCTTCAAAATGAGAGAAGTAATAAAACAAAGTTAACCTTCAACATTTACCAAGTGTCTTTCAGTGCAGTTTTACAATTAATTACAGATCACAACTCAATAAATATGTTAAGGCTGCTCAAGAGCTGCCTGTGTCACACCCCCAGATATCTTCAGTAGGAGGATGGATTTTCATTATCCTGCTTACTTTAGCTAATTGCAATTTCCCTAAAAGCCAGATACACTTGCTTCTTTGTGTATCCTCACAGACAAGAGAGCAGGTCCTCAAGAAATCTAATAAACCTATTAATTTTACTATGGAAATAGAGTAATTAAAAAAATAAATATCTAGGACAAAGCTCAGTGAACTGATTCTAAATCCTGACTTGTATCCAGGACAACAAAATCTTTCAGGAGGCCAAACTGATGTGGAACTGTGATCTGATACATTATTTGACAAAACCATTTATAAGTATCCTAGGAAAAAATTACTAGGATTAGTAATTGACTAATTAGTAATTTCTTCAAATTAATTCTAGCACTGAACTGTTTGATAGTCAGGGATTTTGCCCCATGAGACTCAAACACTACAAGAACAAGCTGAACCACTGAAGTTTGTGAGCATTTTGTTTAAAAAAGGCTAAATACCTACTTTTTTCTTTTAACTTACGGCTGTTAAAAGAGACAGTTCTGAACATCTGCAATTAGAGGCACATCCATCCGCAGAAACAAAGTCGTTTAGAAATGTATTGAACTGTGCACATTTTTATTACTACAGGTGACCCCGGGTTCTTACGATGTTATCTTCCATCCATTTATGCTGCCCTTGGTAAATACAGGACATCAAATAGTATATTTTTGAAATTCAAGTATTTTTAGCCATTAAAATATTTTGGATATCAAAATATTTTAGATATTAAAATATAGTATTCTATGTCCTGTATTAACCAGGGCAGCATAAATG
>VYZQ01070728.1:0-11339 GCA_013400655.1 Mystacornis crossleyi
GGGGGGGGATTTCTCACCGTTGCCTCTTTTCTGGCCATCCTTCGTTCCTCAAAGCTGAGGATGGCCCAGGATTTAGCACTTGGCATGGCCCTGCCCACGGGAACAAGAGCAGCTGTAAAGTCCCTTCCAACCCAAAGAATTCTGGGATTCTGGGATTCCATGTCCCATAGTAAGGGAACAGCAGCAAAGCACTCCCTGAACCAGTTCTTTGTGTAAAACATGGGAGGAATGAGCCCTTCCTCCCCTTGCTCCAGCTTAATTCCTTCCTGTGCCTAAGCCAAGCACTCCGTTTTTTGGTTTCCTATCTGTGCTTTTAGGCAAATTATGTGTACTTTAGAAATTAACACTTTTTATCCGAAGTCCACGTCAGCTAATTGCTAATAAGAGACGAATGAGATTTGTTAAAATTTCTTTTTTTCCTGTAAAATTTCTAATTTGAAGATATTAGAAAAGAGAAATGTTTACCCCACTAGGGTTACTGCAAATATCCTGATGAGCTTTCACATCCTCCTCCGGCACCAGCCTAATTACCCTCCTTAGTCCAAACTTTAATATATTACAAATTTGTACAGAAAAAAAAGAATTCTTCTTTTCATCCTTCTTTTTTTAAACCTGGTGTTCTTTTTTTTAACAGGGAAAAGAAGAGAATATTTCTCATCGGGAAAGAGGCAATGGTAAAGTTTAGGACTGAGATTTCCTTCAGCATATCCCTGTGAAATCCAACTCTTTGTGCTGTTCTGGCTCGGCATTAATCCGTATCTCTAAACAAAATTTTACACACCCTTCTTCAGCTGAGTTATTTCATAATGCCCAGGGTGTGAGGGGCTCTGAAACATCCCCGTTCTTCATCAGCTTCTGTAATCTTAAGGCACTCGACCTTGGCCTCTCCTGTTTCCTGATGAGTTTCGTAGGAAGAGTTTGTTAAGCTTTTCACGCTCTGGTTTGTCAATGGATCCATAAATACAGCAGCAGAAAGAGAATCTGGGTAATAAGGTCATTTAAATGAAGCAGTTCTGCCCATCAAGGTCTCTCCATCCCAAACTGTTCTTTGATGGCTTTTGTTATTTTAGAGCAGACTGATGTATGATTAGCTTCGGAGAGTCCTCGTGGTTTTGTGAGGTTAATACCCCAGGATCCTGCAGATTTATGAGAGTTGGAGTTTTTAATCATTCCACTCTAATTTTCTCAGAAATCCAGGCCCTTAACATTTCTGATTTATCTTAACTTTATATCCAGAGTTGGAGGGAAAACGACATGTTTGGAATAGAGTTGCTTCTAAGGAGGAAAGGCAAAAAGCAACATCGTGGGCTGCCTTTGGGCATCTTTGGTACTTAAAGGGAGCTTCGAAAAAAGAGGGAGAGAGCCTTCAGACAGGCAGACAGGACAAGGGGCAACAGTTTTGAACTGCCAGAGGGGAGATTTAGATTAGGAATGAGGAGGAAAAACTTCCCTGTGAGGGTGGGCAGGCCCTGGCACAGGGTGCCCAGAGCAGCTGTGGCTGCCCCTGGATCCCTGGCAGTGCCCAAGGCCAGACTGGACACTGGGGCTTGGAGCAACCTGGGATAGTGGAAGGTGTCCCTGCCCATGGCAGGGGGTAGGACAAGATGGTCTTTAAGGTCCCTTCCAGTCCAAGCCATTCTGTGATTCTATTAATTAGAAATGTTTTTACTTCTGGCCATCACAGCCAAACCAAAGTTCACGTTCTTACTCATTTTCAGAAGAGGAAAATCTCCCCCTCACTTGCCAGTGCTTTTCAAAACTATGCAGCTGCTAACACTAATTATTGCTTCATTTCCTTCCACTTCTATAAAATATGAGAGGATGACCAAAAAAAACCCGTCAACTTTTCTTAATCGTCCTCCCTTGCTCTTGGTAGGCAGGAATTCTCTTTATGCTTCTCGTCCTCAAAATCGGGTGCACTCACTGAAACCCTCGTGAGTCTACCTGGGTTCCTGCATTTCCTCACCCTCATTATTCCCAGGGGAATATTTACCCGGCCCCATGTGCAAATTCATCCCACACTGGGTCAAAAAGGATATTTGTTTTTCCCTTACCTGGATCATCAAGGCTTTCTCAGGTTCTCGGCCGCTGTCTGTGGGGACCTGGAGTGGAGCTGTGCTCATCTGAGTCCAACAACCTTTGTTTGTGGCCTTGGACCATCCTTTTCCCTTCCCTTTCCTCAGTCTCTCTGTTTTCCATTTCCCCACGAGCTTCCCCTTCTCTCCAGTGCTTCTTCCCTGACTCTTCCCTTTCTTGCTCTGCAGTTTTGGAGCTCTCCCCTCTCGGGTTTGGCAGCTCTGCCTTCCCTAACCCGGGACAGTATTAAAGCTGAAACCCTCCACATTTCAGACGTTCCCTCATGCGTTTCAGCTCCTCCAGGATTTTAATTGCCACCTTTTTCCCTTTGTGATACGCTGCTGCTCTTGATGTCTGAGAATACATTTACAGAGAAAGCTCCTTTGGTATTTAGCCTGTGCTTTGTCAGGAAGGCTGTAATTTTGTTCACTTCCTTCCTTCTGCCTTAAAGTTGTTTGTGACAGGTCTTGAAACACTCACACCTTATGTCCTCCCAGAGTAAGGTCAGAAACTGTCATTTATTTCAGAGCTGGCTTTTAATAGCCTATTCTTAATATCATATCTGGGGGTCTGCCGGAGTTGGGGCTTGGGCTCTGCAGTAATTGTTGCATCTGCTTTCAGCTGAGGGAAAAGTGGAGGCTTGCTATGAATATTAACAACTCATCCATCCTTTACACCTTCTGGGAACACACCAGTTCTGAAATTGTTTCCTCTTTTCATGGTTTTTGGGGTCTCCATTTTCTCTGCAAGCTCTTTTTTTTTTTTTAATCAACTTTATTCCACCCCCCCACCCCAATTTATTCCTAACTGGAGGCTTTTATCTGTATTTATACCTGAACCTATTCTCAGCTAACATTGGCTCTGTCAGGCCTTACCTTCTTGTAGGGTTTTGGATGTCTCACTGCTGGGATTGACCCTCAGAACCTTTCTTTGTTTCCTGTTTCTCCTTCACTTGGCCTTTTCTCCCATGTACTCGCCATCATTGATAGGAAAAGCCCAGGGAGCTGCTGGGAGATGCAATTTCCTTGTGAGATTTTCCTGGGAAAAGAGCTTTGAAACCAGAACCCTCAAGTCCAGCATCTCATTTTCGTGGACTGGAGCAGCACTTCACAGTGGGCAGAGTGGGAGGATGGTTTCAGGCCGTTCCTTTCCTTAGGAACTTCACCCTTCTGCCCCTGTCAGTCCTGGAAACCTTGGGGATTCTGAATTTTTTCCTTATCATGGGCAAAATTCAGACACCCTTGGCCTAGGCAGAAATATAAATTCATGGAAACAGAGCTTTACTCAAAATGGTGCTGTTAGCATTAGAAGCCACCCCCATTTGCTGGCAAGTAAAAATTTTGAGCCCTTCATCCGCCAGTTCTGAAATTACAGTGAAAAAACAAGGATGAAATGGAATCCCTGGAATAAAAAGGATCAGGGAATTTCAGAATCTGGTCGGAAAACAGCATCCTTCAGGTCAGGGAAGGACCAGCCTGGCATCGCTGTGGCTCCTGGTGCTGCCTCACCACAGTTTCTCCATGGGGAGTTCTGTCCTGTGTCTGCCGTGGGACTAAAGAGAAAAAAAGGGGGGGAAAGAACCCAAGAAAAAGCAACCAAGCAGAAAACCACCTGGCTCTTGTCCTCTGCAGAGGTCCAGCTGGCCACGGGAGGAGCTGTGTGTGATGTCCTTGCTGCCGAGAGGAGCCGGGTGCTCAGGGTTGGAGCCTGGAGGGGAGTGAGAGGTGGCTCAGCGTTTTGGGGAGGGCCCAGCCAACCCTTTTGGGGTTGTGTTCCCAGCCAGTTCCTGGCCCTGAACTCTGCTCTGGGCTTCTGCAGCAGTTGCTGAAGTCCTGCACGGGCAGGAGACTTGGTTAGGAGGAGCACGGGTGTGTTCAGCATCCCCCATCCACGGGGAGAGCCGGATCCTCTCCTACTATTACTCCACTGACTGTAAATATCTCGGAGACATTTACATGGTATTTCTTTTTAAGTATATAATGTTTTCATTCAAAAGTATCACAATTCTTAAAAGACCTGTCAGAGGCTCTGACATGTAATTAATTTCTCTAAAGCTCTTTTTTTGAAAGATACAACTGCGTATATGGAACACCTGCACTTATTCACAATTCTGCGGGAAAAAAAAGCCACAGCTCCTTCTTCTTTGCTTTCTTCCCCCACTTCTCCTTGAAAAGATTCTCCTTCGCTTTGGATACTCCCTCTCCATCTACCCTCGTGAGCTACAACACTCAGGATGTGGAGGCTGTGTGTAAATAGGAGCTGGCACGTTGGGTTTTGTCTGGGTGCGAGTGACCTTTTGTTTATTCAGCCTGGAGCTGGAACATTTTTGCAACTTCGATTCCAGACCAGCCACCACCAGCTCAGGATCTTGTCCACCTCACAGAATTCCCACGGGTGCAGCTGGGCTTTCGGTCAGGCTCGTGGGCTGGTTTTTTATTTTTACCTGGTAGATTTTTTTCCCCTCCTCTGCCTGGGAGGAGAGTATTGAGCTCTGTGGTTTAATGGTGGTGCCCAGGAAATATGAATGAGGTGATGTTCAACCAGCAGTGGATAAACATCTATATTTATAGGGATAGAGAGATATAGATACACGGATTTAAGTGGCCAAGCACTGGATTCTGTGGCAATCATGGCCAGCTCGTTTGCTTTATCCCCTGTAAGTGCACCCAGGGCATCACTGTGACCATCCCTGATTCTGCTGGAGAATGCCATGAGCCAAATCACTGCTGCTTCCCAAGGAAGAGTCTGCAGGGAGTCCTCAGGGGGAGGAAACCTCTCCAGCAGGTCCCTCAGCACAGTTTCTCCTTGGGTTGGCATCTGTGGGGCTGGGGAGGCTGAAGGGGATGTCATTTCCCCATGGCACCTCTCACAGAGTGAAGTGAGGGACCTGTGCTCCTTGTAAGCATCCACTCAGGAAAGCTGCACCCACCTGGGGGGAAATGGGCATTTTCTGGGGGACACAGAAGCAGAGCAACTTGTTGCTCTCTTTGTAGAGGGCAGCCATTGAGCAGATGCACTGTTTTGCTCGTAGAAAAGGGTGGCATTTCCCCTTTTGTCTTTGTAAAATTAGTGTTAATGGGAACATGCTTAAATCCTAAAGTTTGGATGGGTTTAAGTGAACATAGAAGTCCATCGTTTATGTGACTGGAGGTGAATGAGGGAACGTGTCCAGGATTTTTAGCTTTGCAGTTCAGGTGTGTCCTTCTCTGTTCAAGGGTTCCTTCCAGCCCTGATCATTTCGGGATTCTGTGATTCTGGGAATTTACAGAACGAGAAATAATCTGGTTTCACTCCAAGGGACCTGCTGAAGGGACATTCCACCAGGATCTTGCTCTGTGTTGGGAGCAGAGGGACCTGGTGGGGCCCCACCTGGGACATCATTTTCCAACCACGTTTGCCTCCACTCCGGCAACACCACCACCCATAAAACTTCTCGAGCGTCTCAGGAGGTTTTCTAAAAGAGAACAAAAACGTCCTTTGGGTTTCTTGGCCCCCTGGGCTGAAGGACCTGTGCGAAGGCAGCGGGGGGTTTGTGGCAGAGGGTCCACGGTGGTGCTGCTTTTGTGTTCTCCCAGACGTGTGCACGTGGGCTGGTCACTAACAGGTTTTGTGCAGTCCCATTAGCACTACAAATGGGAAAATTGACAGGAATCGTGAGGAATGGGGAATTTCCTCAGCTGTGATGCTGAGGGTTTTTAGAGGCACTTGCAGTCTTTCACCCGACCTGAGGCATAGGGCTCCAAGGGGTTTCTCCAGGTCACCGAGCCCTGTGTATTGCCACCACGGCTCTGCATCCTGTCCTTCTGCCCATTAATTTGTCCATCTTGTGCTTAAAACTAGTTGGATTATTGTTCAGCTCCACTGCTTGCTTTCTGTGGCTTCTTCCCCTCCATCTCCTTGCTTAGCCAGTGACTTTCTGTGGTGCCAGCTGTGATCTTAGCAGGCCGATGCCCTGAAGTCCATGGTGCAATCAGAAAATGTCCTTCTGAATTCTTCCCTGCGACCGAACGTGCTGTGCCTGTCCTTGAAGCACAGCCAGCCCCGCTGTGCTCCCGTCCTCCTCCTCCAGAGACCTGGAGTTCATCCGACCCCTCGTCTCTGCCCTTCCGCCCGCCGTCCTCTTCCTCCATCCTCTCTGGCTCCAGTCAAGTTCATAAACTTCAAGCTGGCGCCTGATTTTCCTCCTGCCAGCTCTTCATAATAGCGTGACCCCAGCCGTGCCTCTCTTCAGGGGCCTGACACCACCTGAAACCCGTATTCTCTCCCTTTTATACTTCAGTCTGCAGATGACTCTGTGTTCTGTGCTCTCCTGCTACCCAGTGTATTCTCTTTATCCCCCACACCTCTCCTGGTTTAGTTTTTCTTCCCCGGGACCCAGCTGTTCTCCTCCTCTTTGTTATCCCCAGCCTTCTGTTCCTTCCTGTTCTGCATCACGTCCGGCCCCTTTGTCAGCTTTTCTTTCCCAGTTGCTGCCGTTTCTCCCCGCCCCTTTTGGGGTCTCACCTTTCCTGGTCTCACTGGTCCCAAAGGTTCAGCAGGTCTCAGCCCGCCTGCATTGTCTGTCCCGTTTGTCCTTCATCTCTGCCTGACCCTACGGGAAGATCGCCCATCTGGACCCTTCTCAGTTCTTTCCAGCTGGTTCCTGGAGCTCAGCACTGCTCTCCGGGTCACTGCAGTCGAGGAAAAGAGTCGTGCCCAAGCACATCCCCTTTGTTGTTGCATTTCCTTGTCTTCATTGTCTCCTCCAGCCTTTGGATCTCATCCACCGGGAACGTCCCCTGCGTTCTTCCCTCCCTCTTGTGCACACGCATCCCAAAAAATCATAAAACCAGTGGATTAAAAGTCTGTCAACTCTCCCTCTGTGCCTGTTTGCCTGGCTGCCTGCATTCCTGTTGCTTGCCCCGCTGTCTGTTCCCTGCTCTCTCCGTGAAGGTTGGCCCTTGAGTATCCGTCAGAATCGAGGGAAGACAGGCTCCTTCCTCGTGGACCTGTCTGCAAACCAGTCAAACCACCATGGAAACCATGGGTGGGGTCCTGCCCCTTCCTCCCCTGCTGGAAATGCCAGCAGGAATTGGCTGGCACCATCCTGTCCTTTGAGATGCTCGGGCTCTTCCTTGGGGAGCTCGTTGCTGTTTCCTCCCTGGAGATGTTTTGTGTGCTGGAAGTGACAAATTTACAATATTGGGGAATTGCTGCTCCCGCTTCTGTCCCGTGTTTCGCTCGTTGCGGGCCGTTACTGGAGCGTGGTGTGGCGATATTTTGGGGTGAAAATGGGCCTCCTGTGGCATTTTACACCAAATCCTTGTCAGTCAGGGTGCCCAGGGAAAATGGGGTCAGCAAAGATGCTTCTGGTGCTCCCGAGCTCAGAGCTGCAGGTCTCAGCTCATCACACCCCTAAACAGAGGCCTGGCTTGCAGGATGAACCTTCCCACAGAGCCCTGGACCAGCTCTTACCCCTCACCTGCACCCTGGGGGTTAAACATCAAACAGGCAGGAAAATTTCCATAGTGTCCCTATTTGGGTTATGTACTTGGATACCTTGAAATGCTGCCATGGTTCTCCTGTGAATATAAAACTAATTAAATACTTCAAGGATGATCATACTCCAAGTCATTTCAAGGACTGAGGCTCTTCTCCTGGCAAGGCCTTTCCCCTTTTACTTGCATGGCTCCAGGGAGACTTTGGAGCCCTTTCCAGAGTCTCAAGGGGCTCCAAATGAGCTGGAGAGGGACTCTGGGCAGGGGTCTGGAGTGACAGGACACAGGAAATGGCTTTTCACTGCCAGAGGGCAGGGCTGGATGGGATATTGGGAAGGAATCCTTCCCTGGGAGGGTGGGCAGGCCCTGGCACAGGGTGCCCAGAGAAGCCGTGGCTGCCCCCGGATCCCTGGCAGTGTCCAAGGTTGGATGGAGCTTGGAGCACCCTGGGACAGTGGAAGGTGTCCCTGCCCATGGCAAGGGGTGGAATGAGATGGGTTTTCAGGTCCTTTCCCCCCAAACCATTCTGTGACACCTCAGCCCCTCCCCAGCAGCCACACTGGCCCATGCGTGGAGCCAGTGGTGCTTCTCTGGTCTCCCGAGACCCCTCTGGTTCTCCCGAGGCTGAAGATATTTTATTAATATTTTCATTAATGGATATTCTAAAAACTTAATTTATTAATACTTCTATTAATTAAGGCACATTTAACAGGCAGGAGATACTATCAAGGAGGCACGAAGCTGCAGCCTGTCACTGGCAGGCACAGAGCAGCTTCCACACTCAGACATTAATCTCCCTCGTGGAAAAATAACTCTGATCTCTGCTCTGGCTTTTGGAGTCTCTCCTGCTCCAACATGTCAGCCATGAAAGGCCACGGAGGGAGCTCAGGGTGTGGGGAGGGTGCTGGCAGGAGAGGGGTCTTACCACAGCAAACCGGCTGGCGTCGGAGAGCTTTGAGATGGGGATTTGCATCAAAGGAAAACTCTCGGGGTTAGTTAAATATTCCTCTAAATATGCAAAGGAATGGAGTTACTGATGCTTGTTATTCTTATCTCCCTCTCGGTGTCACAACATCTTTAAGTTGGGTGAAGGTTTCACTTACTAAGGCGGTTGTAGAGATTTCACGTTAATTAAGAGGACTCCACTGCAAATCTGAATATGAATGGAGTTTGGCTGCTGAACCCCAGGGCAGTGAGTACTGTGGGAACAGCAGACACTGACAAATGTTGATGTGAAAAGTAAAAAGCCAAACAAAAAAAAAACCCCAAACCCAGAAGAACGCCTAAACCAGTGCTGCAATCTAGTACCTGTTCTGTGAGAGTGAAAAAATTGAGTTCGAGTTGCCAGAAGGGCCTAAAATAGATTTTGACTTGAATTTGCAGTCAAAGAAGTGAAACTCTGTCAATCAGGAGCACTGATGAGGGTTCTCCAGTGCCACCCATGCCTGGCTTTCAGCCACATCCCTCCTTTGTGGTGGCTTCGAAGGGTGGGGGGACCTCAGTGGAGGAAGGGGGGAGATCTGGGCTGGATCCTGGTCTCAGGTTCGTTGCTCTGGTGAAGCCCCAGCAAGCCCGGTCAGCCTCGACTGCTCATCATTCACAGGAGGTGAAGCTTCACCCAGTGAGGACAGAGCGGGCTGTCAGAGGGGTCTGGGGAATGAGGCTTCCAAGGATGGAGCTCTCGTGGTGAACACTGAGACTAGAGACACTTTTCCACAAAAAACTGCTTTTTTGGAAGTTTTTCATACCTGCTGCCGCTTGGAAGGGCAGGAGCTGCCAGCGAGGATGAGCAGCTGTCACTCCAGTATCCATATTTTTTTCCAGCTCCATCGTGGAGTCGCTGTTGATGGAGTGGAATGAATCCTCTCCATCTCTCCACTGATCCATCTGGAGATGGATGGGCTTTCCTGGCTGGACATGACTAACCTGCCTCTGCACGGCAATTTGGGGTGATGGGGGTGGTCCTGAGCACCTCTGCACCTCCCAAAGCAGGACTTTGGGGAAGGAAATGCTGATACACAACATTATCACCTTGCTGAAAATACGTGGGACTTGGCTTTTGGAGTGGAAAAGTGACAAGCTGAGAGCCTAAATAAATTGGATTTGTCCTCTTAAGGAGGGCGCAGGCAGCGTGTGAGGCTGTGCGGGGGTGTTTTATTGTTGTTATTTTTTATTCACGGTTCCTTGAGCCGGTCCTGGGGATTGCACTGACTGTGGTTGTGTTTCTGGAAATGTGCAGGTTGGCCAGATGCAGTGGGGCATGGAGTGAACAGAAAGAGGTTAAATTGATGGATGACCAACAAGAGCAGGATTGTGCCTCAGAAGACCAAGAAACTATCCTGATTAATGGGGTGAAAGAAAATGGTAAGGAACTTAATTATGGTACATGAGGGAGCAGCGACAACTTGGAAGCCAACTTATTTTCCTAATTCCTTTTGTGCATTTAATATTAGCAGTCTGTGGGTATGTCTGCAGTGCTGAGCAGGGGAGTAAATGGGTGTTTTCTGCACAGGAATCACTCCAGCCATAAATCTACACCTTTTCAGGCCTTAACCAGACCTGCTTTTGCCTGGGCACGGGCATGGCTGGAAATGTTTATGTGCATGTGCAGTTTGAATTAGAGGTTTTCGATTGGTTTCTTGGGGGGGGGAAAAAAGTCATCCAGGACTTTACAGCCCCTCTGTCTGGTGGGAATCCTTCCCTCTCTCAGCATTACGATCCCATTAGCCAATACTGGCAAAATTTGGCTGAAGGATACTTAGTCCCTACAAACTGGGGGGAAATTAGAGATTGGGGAGGAGAAAAAGACTGGGATTAGTGGGAAGGGAAGGTTGGATTTGTGAGCTTGTTCTTGCCTGCGTCCCATCGCCCAGCACATGGGATTCCCTGTCCCATAATCCCTCCTCTGCACAGACAGGTCGTGTTCCTGGGAGCCACCAGGTCATTCCAGCTGCCACCATGGGTGGGGAAGGATCAGCCCCTTCCAGCAGCCTCCCAAAATGCCCAGCTTTGTCTGTATCTATTTCATCGATTCCATACTTGCTTTCAGAATAGCTAATTAGGAGTAACAGTGCTCAGCTGTCTGGAGCCCTGATTGAAATAAATAAGCCTCTGAGCATTTTCTGAGGTCATTTGGACTGTAGTCTCTGGCCACAGTAAATGCAGAGGGGAGGCAGAGCCTGACACTTTCATTCTTCAGTGTGTTTTATGTTTAATTTCATGGCTTTTTACATTTTGTATTGGCCCATAAATCTTGAGATAGATAGATGGATTTTATTTATATATAAATTTGATCCTGTTAGGTACCAAGGACTTGGCCCTCTGACATATGTTCAGATCTTCCTGTCAGCTCTAAACACGGTGGTAGAGACAAACGTTCTCGTTCTTTACCAAAACCTTGGAGCAACTCCAACCAGGCGGGTGCCCACGAGGGCCCCGCAGCTCGTGCTGGTGGCAGGTGAGGCACAAGCTCACACTCGTCCCTGGGATGTAATTTGGGTGGTATCTGTCCCTGTCAGCCCATCTTCTTCCTGACTACACAGGGTAAAATGGCAGATGCTGGAGCTTCAAGGGGTTTTTGTAGCCATGGTCCTCTTGTCTGACCCAGTGGACAACAAAGTCAGCGCTGCCCTGACCAGTAAGGAGGGGGATTTTCAGAACCTCACGCCACTTCCATGGAATTCAATTAAACAGGGCTTAAAATGTGCTTTAATTAGACAAAGCACTATAAAGTGGTTTATGGTAGAAGAGACCTTAAAGCGCATCCAGTTCCCTGCCATGGGCAGG
>VYZQ01070779.1:0-13516 GCA_013400655.1 Mystacornis crossleyi
AATTGTCCTGATGATGTGATAGCTGATGGCAGCTAATGTTTCAACAAGAAAAGTTGAAGCCAGTGATAAGAGAATAATGCTAAAGCAAAAATGAAATACAATTAAAAGATAATTAAAGGAAGTATCTCGTGTAAAAGAATCTTGTGTTCCTGATGTTTAACTTCTCTCTAGGTGTATGGGATTCGCACGAGGTCACGTGCAGTGGAGATATTTACCACGTGTGCCCACATGATCTGTAACATGGAGGAGCTGGAGAAGGCAAGAGTTTAACTTGACATACAAGATAGTTTGAATTCAAACTGAGTGAGGTTCTAAAAATTGTTAATATGGAAATGAAACATAGGATAATTATGTACTGTGTCAGCTGGAATTTGGGGGAAGAGGCTGTAATTTAATACATGTGAAGTGGCTGACTCCCTGCTTTACATGCATGCCTTGATAGTGGGACTTGGTTTCCACAATTAAGGTTAATTTATGGCTTATCAACAGACACGCTCGTAGCAGCTTAGGAGAGGGGGGAGTCGGCATGGGGAGCAGATGGAGTATCTCTAGAGGGTCCTTTGTTTGGAAATCCCTGCCTTAGCTTCCGGTGTTCAGGTGAACCGGGTGTCCCCGTAACCTGCCAGGCCTTGGGCACCTGGGTCACCAGGGGCCCTTGGGCGAGGCTTTGGTTCCAGGCTCCTGGGGCTTCACCTGGTGCTTCAGGAGGTGCCTTGGCCTTGTTCCTGAAGGGGTGGGGGAAGCCAAACCCAGCCCAGTTTGGGAGGAATAGCTGTTGAGAACCAAACCCTGCAGTTAAGCAGCATTATACATGAGTCTCCTGTCTGGCTCTAACTGAGCACATCTGCATTTTAAATGGCCTTTGACAAGTGGTTTTTCCAACACTCCCGGACAATAAATACTTATTTTTAACTTTCTGGGGTGTGAGTGTAGGGCAGGGTGACTCTTAATCTAGAAGCTGATCACTGCTGAGTGGCTCAGTGTGCTGTTCCCTCCCTGTTTGCACAGGGAGCAATCCAGTGCAGACTTTTGGAGAGTTCTGGTCATTACACAGTATCTCTACTGCCATGACAAGGTTATTTATGCACTGTATCGTGCAGCTGAAGGGAGTTTCCAAAAGATAGTAGTAGCTGCTCACTCTTATTCTGGAGGAGGGCTGAAAGTGTCCTTTACATTGAATGCTAAACCTTTTCTATTGCAATTTTACTTAAAAAAAGAAAAGAAAAGAAAAAGGGAATATTTTATAAATGGCATTTCCTAATTGATTTAAATGTAGGACTTTGCTGTCCTGGCCCTGGAGTTATGAGGAATAATTTCAATAAAATTATTTTGGTCCTGTATTGCTTGCTCTGCCAAGGACTGCTTATGGAGTGCTCTGACATCTGGAAAAATACTTGCTGCATTTTCCTAGGAAGAATCATCCTGTTCTTCTTCAGGCCAGCTGTTGATACTGAGCTTGTTTGGTTTGGAGGATGGAGGCTCTGCAGGGAGATAAATGCCAGCTGCAGGGTTTGGGGTAGTTGTGTGTGTGATGGAGTCACCCCAGGTTGGTTTTGTGGCCTGGGGATGGTGGGGTGCAGGGCAGGATTCAGTTCATCAAATGAAATGCCTCTCTAGGAGGGGGGAGCACTGCTCTGGGTGAGCACTGCTCCTCAGACTGCATTGCCTGGATCTCTCTTGAGACTCCGAAGTGATGAGTTAGATGTGTGTGTTTCATGGCAGTCTGTGCTGTGGGGTTCTGAAGAGTGGGGTTCAGCTGAGCTTAGTTCCTACCGTAAGGAGAGAGCCCAAGTGGTGTCTGAAACAACTTTCATGTGACTTTGCAATATTCTGCAGTTGCCATGAGTTCCTCTTCCATTCTGTACCAGCAAAGTGCAATTGCTGTTGCTTTAGTGCCTTACCTGTCACATCTGGGTTTCTGTATCGGGTATTCACCTGTGCTTGCATTGTCTGTAACCAGGGTGCAGCCAAGGTCCTGATTTTTCCTGTGGTGCAGCAGTTCACAGAAGCCTTTGTGCAGGCCCTGCAGATGCCCGACGGCCCAACCTCGGACAGCGGGTTTAAGATGGAAGTGTTGAAGGTGAGTATCTTAGGGCTGATTAAGTGGAGAAAGAATTGAATACCAGCACACACTCAGATGTGCTGGAGAACAAACTGGCAGGGCACAGCTCCCAGTACTGCTCATGGTATGAGCAGTGAAAGCTTTTGCCTCCCAGCACCATCAACGGTGAAATAAATTGTTCGGCTGTAGTGAGGATACCTGTGATGAGATCCATGAGGATCTGTCTGTAAAATGATCCACAGGAATCTGATCCATAGACCCATCTGTCCTTGTCATCTGCTGATCTAATGTATCTTGGATATGTCTTGGACACCATAACCTGTAGTGAAATAACCAATCTTTTCTAAAGGTGCTGCAGAATTCTGCTGCAGTGAAGTTGTAAAAGCTTATTAAGTGCAGGTGCTTTTCTGGAACTTGCTGCTCTTTAATGCTAAATGATCTCTGAGAAAGAGAGATGGAAGGTCTCTGTACTGTCCTGGTTTCCCAGAGAAAGGAGATTGGACTGGAGAGCTCTGTTTGCATGGCTCTGTTACCCCTGTAACAGCTTGGAAAACACTGGAGCTGTAGGGTGTGCTGCTTGCAGCATGGCAGAGCAGAGAGCCAAAAGCATAAGTTGCAGGATCAAATCCAGATCTTTCACTCCCTGCCCGTGTGCTGGGGTGAGCGAGATCAGGTCTGTGTACAGGATTCTGAGGATGGGCACTGAGGCCCGTTCAGCCACTTACCCTGAAGAAAGCAATAAGGAAGTTACTGAAAACAAGTGTCAAAAGTTTTTCAGGATGACCAGCTTTGTGCTGAAGTAATGAAAAGAAATGGTGGGAGGGTGCTGTTGTGTTACACAAACCAGCAGCTCTGAGCTCTGTGTTGTGGAACTTGTCTCGGTCCTGTTCAAGGCAGCAGTACCTGCTCTGGGCATCCTGTGGCTTCTCAGTGAAGGGCTGCAGGTGTCATACTCTGGGAACAGCTGGATCTGTTCTTGCTCTGCAGCACTACTGGAAATGAGCTTGGGGAAGGATGTTGGCAGTTTTTGTTGAGAGAGTGTCTCCTGTGGGGTTTTTTTTCCCCCTTTCTGTTGCCTGTGCAGCACTGGGATTCCTGTGGCAGTGATTTATAGGAACAGCAGCATGAAGGGGATGCTGCAGGGTATCACCTTGATTTGAACAGGCTGCAGCTCGAGAATGTTTTAATCTCTTGCTCCAGATACTCACATTTGGATTGTTATTGAGTAGTGGTTATTTTTCAGCCTCCACAGAAAGCAGTTGTAACTGATGGCTTCGCTCTAAACCAGGCCAGGCCAGTTCTGTTCTTGTTACATCAATGCATTCTGCAGCCTTTTCTGTTAAGTAAGTGCTTGCTGGCACGGGGCTGTTTGCATGGGTATGTCAGCACTGGTCCCACCAGGAGGTTCTTGAACAATGTGACAGGCTGGGACAGTCTCTGAGGAAATGCCACCATGTTCTTGCTCTGCTTCTTAGCTGTGTGAGGGCCTCTGCCTTTGGCCTCTGCAGGGGAGGTGCAACACGAGAGGATTTGGATCTGAATACCCTGCTGTGTGTCGGGTGGCATCGATGGCAGCAGAGTCCGTGTGGATTTAAACTGCAAATTCAGGAGATCTGCTGCTGACAAGTGGTTTGTAGGAGGCTCTTTGTGAAGAGATGAGTGTTCTGGCTGTTGGCTTAAGGCAATTCATGGTTTTGTCACTTAGGATTTCTAAGCTGATGATAGCAATTTTCTAAGGAAAAGGATTCGGGTGAAAGACCCGTGAGTTGCCTTCACTTCCAGAGAAGTGGATTTTATAGCCATTGTAATGCAGAAGTAAGAAACCTTAGGGGATTATTTAAACCAGCTCTACAGATGAGGTCATTACAGGAACCCCTTGAAAAGCTGATACAATGGAAGAGGGAATTGAGACTTTTTTATGGCACATTTTCAACCAGATGCAAACTCAATCCCATCTTCTTTTCCTTAATGAGGTGCTGGGTGGCAAATGACAGGAGGACATTTTTTTTTTCCTTTCCCTGTCACTTGAGGGCTTTGTACTCCAGGATTCGTGGAGCTCTTGATGGAGATCAGAGGCACCCCTGACCTGAACGGTTGTGCTGTCCATGTCAGAATGTTGTGCAGGACAGTATGAGAAGCTTTAAGGAATGTTACTGCAGTGTGCACATCTGCCTGATCCCCTGGGACAGTTATCCTGGTACGGAGTGAGCAGTTTGGATCCCATGGTGGGGAACCACTGATGGTTAATGCCTCCCAAGTTATTCCCAGTATAGTTACAGGTTTATAAGTAGTTATCAGTAAGAAATCAGGGCCTTTGATCCTTGGAGGAGATGGGAGGTTTGGCCACAACAAAAATATCAAGTGTGAGGACTAGAAGGAAATACCCGTGGTGTCATTTATTGTTGTGTTTGATAGTTCAGCATGAATCAAACTGGTGTCTCTAAGGATGAATGAGCTGCAACTGTGCAGTTCTTGAATCCTAATTCCAGTGTTGAGCATGCCACTGTTGATTATTTTGAGAGAAGCAGTGTTTAAACATGACAGATGAGAGATTTAAGTCAAATTTCACAACGGTGGAATACAAATATGGTGTACTTAGTGTGCAGTGTATCAGGAACACCAATTAGCCAACAATCTAAAGCATCTTGCAGCCTTGCTGTTGTCCTTCTTCATTTGTTCTTAGAAGCTGTTCAACAACTGTGGGTCAGAGAAGTTATGCTTACATTTTTCCTGATGCTGGAACAAATAACTAGCTAGAAAAAATGATTAATCGTAACCTGTTTGTTCTTGGATGGAAGATGAGGTGGTATCTGTCTTGGGACAAACTTCCCCAGTTTGTGAACAAGGTACTTCACCTGCCTCTGCTGAACTCTGACTGACAGTCAGCTTTAGTGTGCTCTCTAGTGTGTATTTTAAGCTTTTATCCAAAAATTTGGGGATTTCTTCTCTGTTTCAAGATGCAGTCAGGAAGAGAAGCAATAAAAAGCTTTGACAGAGCGACTTTAAGGATCAGTGCTCTGAAGAGAGAAGGAGAAGGGCTTTCTTGAAGGATTAATAGGTGGTGGAGCACTGCGAGGGGATTGGCAGAGGATCTGTGAAGCAGTTCTTTTTCAGACAAGCAGTGGGAATTGGCAGGATGAGGGGCCAGGGGTTGAAGTACATCTGACAGGAGAGTGCTCTGTTTTTTAATGACTTGCTCTGCAGGAATGTGGTGACCTTGCAAATGCAGCCTTCTATTGTTACGACTGCAGAGCCATTGAACTGAAGAACTCTCTTAGCACTCCAGCAGTGCTTCCTGCAAAGTTGTTTGGGGTAGAGCTTGGAAACATTTACATAGGGTTTGTGTGCAGTGGCATATGGAACAGGTCTGTTGGGATGCTCTTGTGGCCTTAGGCAGGGTGTTGAGTTTGCAGCAGTCCTGAAGATCAAGTTCACATCTTTTGCCAACACCTGCATAATTTTTTTTCCCCGGAGGCTTCAGCAGGTCTTTTTTGTAATGCTTCCTTCTAGCACCTGCCAGACTCATTCCCAAATCCACATATCTGGGTTATTCCTGATGTCTGCTCATCTCTACTACTGATATTAGATTGCTGTTGTTTTTCTGGAAGGTGAATTACTATTTTTTATTTCTATTAATGTACCCGGTGCTGCAAACAAACCGCACCGGGTGGTTTGTATGGGGTGAGCACAAACAAACTGCCACCCGTGTGCCTGGGAGCAGCCGCCTCTCGGGCAGCTTGTGAGGGGCTGTTCTGTAGCAAGGGTAACACAGCTGGAGCTGTGCCCCTGGAGAAGAGAGGGGGGAGTGAGAGCTCTCTCACTCCTGGAGGATCCCAAAAGGCCTTTGGCAAGTGTCAGTGGAAGGGCTCCCCTAAGTCAGGGTGATCACCTTCATGAAGGCCCGGGCACAACCCCCCGTGGAGCTGCCAGCCTGTGCCAGGCTGTCACAGCCACCCGTGTCTGCAGCCAAAACAGGGAGGGAATTGATCTGTGAGGGGGTTTGCTTCTGCAGCTACGCCCTGGGTGTGCAGTGGGTGTGTTGCTTGCATGAGTGGAAGTGTGGAAAATGGGCATACTCTGGTTTTACATGACGTTAGAGTTCTTCTTCTGGAACAAGACACTTCCAGGATAATCCAGACAGTGCTGCACGGTGATGTGCTCTGGATTTGAGTCATTGCCTGACCACCGCGTTATGGCATTGTCTTCACTCCAAAGTGCCACATCTTGTGTTATCCCTTTGCTTCCCTGCAGAAGAGGAAACACCAGCAGAGGTGTGTTGGTCAGTGTTTGAGCGAGAGGGGACCTCGGTGAGAGAAGACTTTGGAGATCTCAGTTGTTAATGAAACAGCAGCCTGTGATTTTGAGTGTGTTGATGGCTTTCCCAGTTTCACTTTTGACTGATATTCTTTTTGGTTCCAGGCTGTGACAGCACTTGTGAAAAACTACCCAAAGCACATGATTTCATCAATGCAGCAGATCCTGCCCATCGTCTGGAACACCCTGACAGAAAGTGCTGCTTTATATCCTTGGTGCTGAATGGGTTCAACTGGAATGGAACGAGACAAACTCAGTCTCATACCCAGTAATGGCCTGACTGCTGGAGGAGCACAATACACGGAGTGCTCTGCCCTGCCAGACAAAGCAGGATATTTCTGTTACTTCAGGAGGCTCCATTAAGTTTCCTTGAGTTTAAAATGTATGCTGATTGATGCATGTGCCCATGTTACAGGGGCTGTAGAACTGCCACGAGCTCTGCATTGTTTCTAGTACTTTTTGATAAAAATTGTCTTCTTAAAAAAGGTGCTGGTCACCGTGTAAAGACTTCAGGAGAAGGAGAACCAGCAGTACCCCTTGCTGCAGCAGAACTAATGGCTGATTGCACTTGCTGCAGAAGCTGATTTGCCATTTGAATTTGCCATTGCTCCGCTGCACACCCAGCCAAGTCAGAGTGGTCTGTGGGTGCATTGCCCAGTACTTGAAAACTTGACAGCTCAAATCTCTCCATATTGCTTTTTCAGACACCTGTTAAAGTACAGTGGAAGGTGTCCCTGCCCATGGCAGGGCAATTGGAACTGCACGGTCTTTAGGATCCCTTCCAACCCAAACCATTTTGTGAATCTATGAAGGTAGAAAGAGCTGTTTGTTGGATTTTTGATGGTGTATTTCTCCCTCTCCTGTCCTGACTCCTGCTACAGTCCTGCTGGTACCTGAGCTGACAAAATGGGCTTTTGTTTGCAAAAGGGGAGAGTCTTGTTCTTCCTTTCCCTGTGTTTGCTCTGGTACTTGTTGGATCTTCAGTTCACCATGCCCAAAGAAAACTCCTTCCTCTTTACCCTCAGGTTGGTTTTCTGCCATTTCCCAGGGCTGGCACTTGGGGAGAAGCTTGGTAGGAGCAGATCCAACCTAAGGTAGGGTGTTGGAGCATGGGGTGGCTCCTCAGCCTTGGGCAGCAGTGAGGTGTTGAATTGGCTCACATCCCCTGGGAACAGTGAGTCTGGGGGATTCTGTTCTTGCAGAGTTAATATTAATGAAGTTTTGGGTTACCTTGGTGGGTTTGATCTAAGTTAATCAAATAATTTGAAGGCTGTGCTGCAGTGATCTGTGAGTGATCTGTGGAAAGTGGTCTTTGAACTTGGGCAGTGCACAAAGCCAGGAGCTGCTGGGGTTGTTTTCTTTGTGAAGCACAGGACTCTACACAAAATCAAAGGGTTTTTTAAGTACAAAACCATCCCAAGTTACCATGAATTTTAAGACAGGAATAAATTAATTCCAAAAGAGATGTTTTCTTTAGAAAAAAGCATTTCCTTAACTCCATCCACTTATGTGAGAACAGAAGTAAATTACACAGAAGAGGTGGAGGATCCTGTGGATTCTGATGGTAAGAACTTGCACTTCACTTTGCTTTTTGCAGAGAAATAGATTTACCTAAATATTGCTGTCAAAACAGGGACTGAAACACTGTGGAAGATGGTGCTAAAGGTGCATTTATGATGTTAGAGTGGTGTCCATCACTTCTTTGCAAGTTACTTGTGATTGTGATCAGTGAAGCCACACAATTTAAGTTATCTAACGGCTCAAGGGGTGAGTTCAGCAACAAGTTTGAGGTAAAAGTAGTGGGACAAAAGAAAATCAAATAGGTTTTAGGTTGAACTTGACAAATTTTAATAAGGGGTGTGTGGTGGGAGGAGAGCAGGAAGTGACGAGGTCAGAAATCCTCCTGGGACTGCTGCTGCACTTGCTAGTCCAGGAGAATGAATAAATACCTGCTCAGACAAGCTAACAGCTTGTAATTATTTTCACATCCATTTGTACCTTTTTGTATGTTGGCACGTTCAGTCATGTTCTTTTTTATTTTTTCCGCTTTGTTCAGGTGAAGTTTTGGGCTTTGAAAATCTGGTGTTCAGCATATTTGAATTTGTTCATGCCTTGTTGGAAAACAACAAATTTAAGAGCACAGTGAAGAAGGCTCTGCCAGAGCTGATCTATTACATCCTGCTTTACATGCAGATCACAGAGGAGCAGGTGAGCATGTTTTGTATTGTGTAGGAAACAAAATGAGAGATTTAAGCCACAAGTGTCCTGGGAAGAGTTTCAGTGCGTGGAAACTGCTGTAATCTAACAGGCTGTTCCATCCCTTTGCTGTGGCAGCACTCAGAGGTTCCAACATGGTACAAAGGGGACAGTGAATCACAGATCACAGGAGAGTTTGGGTCAGAAGGGATTTAAAGCCCATCTCTTTCCACTCCTTGCCATGGGCAGGGACACCTTCCACTATCCCAGGTCCCCATCCAGCCCGGCCGTGGACACTTCCAGTGATGGGACATTCACAACTTCTCTGGGCAACATTCCCAGGGTCTCAGCACCCCGTTAGTAAGTAGTTTCCTCTGTAATCTAGACCTACCATCTGTCAGTTTAAAATTGTTGCCCCTTGTCCTGGGGCCCTGGTAAAAGGGCTTCATTTTTAAGGCAATTATAAGGTCTCCCTGCAGTCTTCTCCACGCTGAACAACCTCAGCTCTTTCAGGCTTTTTTCTTCATCCTTCCATGATGCCTTGTGCTGTGAAAATGAGGATTATCATGCTGAAAGGGATAAACAGGTTTCTGTGAGAGTGCAAATGTTGTGCTAGTAGGGTGAAATAATTTGTACTGAAATTCTGCATGGCTCCTGGCCTCGCAGGCCTGACAGCCATCATCTTTTAGTTTAGGTAGACATGCAGAAAAACAAGCACTCTGTTAAAAGATTTATCTGCTTCTCCCGCTTCTTCATGTAAAAATAAAGCTGTGTAGCATTGATTCCAGGTCAATCATTAGTTCTGTCAAACTCTGATCTCAAATGAGGGGCAGAAGAGCAAGATGAGCTCAGAACAAAGAGAGTTTCTTCTTTTCAAAAGTTTCTCCAATGGAATAGAAGAAAAATCAGTTGAGGATGAAGACATCTTACAGCAGAGAAAAATTCTGGAAGTAGTTTTCCAAAACAGGTTGCAGGGAACAGCAAAGCTGCCTTTTACCCATGGTGTCCTGAAGTCTCAGCTGCCCCATCCTTTCTGTCTCCTCTAGATAAAAGTTTGGACTGCAAATCCACAGCAGTTTGTGGAGGATGAAGATGATGATACATTTTCCTACACCGTGAGAATCGCTGCACAGGATCTGCTGCTGGTATGAAATGTATTCCACGTTTAGATACTGAAATCCTAATAACAAATACCAAACCTGGCTTCAGGAGGGGCATCTGGAGAAAAGGCCAACTTTTAACAGTCCGTACAAACGAGCGTTGCCATTTCCTTCTGCACAGGCTGTGGCTGCTGATTTCCAGAATGAGAGTGCCACTGCTCTGGCTGCAGCAGCTACGAGGCACCTGCAGGAAGCTGAGCAGGCTAAAAACAGCGGCGCCGAGCACTGGTGAGGGGCCGGGGGAGAGGGGACGGCGCGGGGGCCGAGCTCACCTGCAGCACTGGGTGCACCTTGAGTTAATCACATTTCATTTGTGGCAGTGCTACTGATGGGCAAGGGCGGAATCGGGGAGCTCTGATTAGAAGAAGCAGAAGGAAGCACAGCAGTTCTTGAGCCAGATGATGAAATCTTCACGTGGAGTACTTTGGGCAGTTCCTAGCACAATCTGTCTGTGCCAAGGCTCCCTCCCTTCAGAGCTTGACGTTCCTTAAAACATCTAATGGGAAAAGATGATTAGTTATACAAAATCAGAAGAGAAACTTGCAATACTTCTTGTTCAGTTAATTGGGATTAAAATTTCAGGGGAAAAAAAGAAATATAAAGAAATATATATATAAAAATATATATATATAAGATTTCTTTTTTTGCCTTGATGTCAAGAAGAGAGGTGCTGTATGCAGATGTACGTGTTCTATTTTAGAACTTCAGAGTTGCAGTTTTTAATGTTAGTTGGGGATAGAAGAAGAAAACTCTCTTGCAGGAGTACCTGGTTGCTGGTGCACAGTGATTCTCTCCTGGTTTTACAGTGCACTGGTTTAGTATTTGTGTTTAGTTTGAATGTTAGTGTCAGAGCAGCCCCTCTGGTAATGAGCAGCAATGGAATGGCTGCAAAATCAGACATTAAGTCCTCATCTGCCTCAGTTGTGAGAAGTTGTAAAGTAGGTTCTTGGCTTCACAAATAAAACCAAGGAGAGGGGGTACTTGCACATAGTTCTAGATCATCGTAATTAACAAAATGTTAATGCAAAATTAGATGTTTTTAAACCTTTAATGTACTGAGTATCCCAGTGCTTCTGCACATAAATAGTGAAGGCATGGCTGGAGTACAAGGTTTCATGGAAGAGGCTCTTTTTTATTATGAGAACAAAATTGGAACAAGTAGCAACTATTCCACCAATATTTTAGGAAGTGACTGAGAATGCTGCCTATCCTGAGGCAATTTCCAAGCCCCCATCTTGCAGTTTGTAAATGTTCATCTCTTTGAGGGCTTTTTAAAATTCTCTTTGGGGATCAAGGAAATAGTTGTAGTAGCTTAGACCAATTACCTGTGGCTTCATTTCAGAATGTATTGATCTCTTGAGGTGATGATGGAGGAAGAGTCTTAAGGCGTCTGAACTGTTTTGCAGGTGGAAAATACATGAAGCCTGTATGCTGGCCCTGGGCTCAGTCAAGTCTATAATTACAGACAGTGTGAAGAATGGGAGAATACACTTTGATATGCATGGCTTCCTGACAAACGTGGTCCTGGCAGACCTCAATCTTTCAGGTATGTGGGACCCTGCATCCCTGGGAATAACTGCTGGGTGCCGGACACGGGCAGTCTCTGATGACTCAGTCAGGTCGATGTGTGCTTGTGGTATTGGGAAATGCAGTTGTGCACTTTGCTCACGTGAAAAAAATCTTGTGAGTTCCCACACGCTCCCAGTTCTAGTGTAAGTCCTTTATAGGTGGGACTGTGCTTTCAGCTGGATCTCACTGCTGGCTGGATGCAAGAGCCTGTAGGGGAGCTGGGTGGAAAAGAGCTGTTCTGATGTCTTGTGTCCGTTGATGGGAAAGTCACCAGCAGTGTTTAACCGCCTTCAGAATTCCGGCTGCACCACATCATCCCGTTTGTTTTATGCTGAGGCTGACACTAGTTGTAGCACATGAATTCAAATAATGCTCCTGGCTAAATGGGATTCTGTTATTGGGAACTCAGCAAGATTTTGCTCTCTGTGTTATCTTCCATCAGTGTGCAAGAAAGTCAGAGGAACTGTTGAAAGTCAGACCTCAAAAGTCCTTGCAAATTAAAATTTTAGAAGTTTAAGGCAATGTGAGCACCATTGATGAGTCCACCTTGAGTTGTGTCAGTGCAAAATAAACCTGATTCCTGGGTTCCTTTTTCATCAAAAACCACTTATTTAGCCCATTACAAAGAAGGGTTTTTAATTTGTGTTAATTTTGAGTGAAGAACTGGTGTGCAAAGTGCATAGTGTGCAATGCATGTAAGAAACTACCCTCAGCAATTTACATATATTTACATTCATTTACATTTGTGGCATTGGGTTGTAAATGAGCTGCAGCGCTCTAGAAGGGCTCCCTGTTGATGGCTCTCCAAGGATATCCATTTAATGGTCAGTAATAGTACAGACAAAGAAATGTTGTGTTTTATGATACTGACTTAAAAAACGAAGCTCTTGTCTTGCTGTACATGTTGCACAGGGTGTTTTATGTCCTCATCTTAAAATTAGTACTTGCAGGAGCATAAATAATGGCAGTAAAGATGCTGAGGAACATCATCACTTTGAGGCCAGCCTAGATAGGTAAGGAGATTCATAGCCTGAAAAGGCAGCAGGAATAAGTGTGATAAAGATACAGCACACCTTGGTGAGTGAATCATGAATGTCCACTGCTTCTGTGGTGCTGCTGAACGACAGAATTCTGTTCTATTACTGCAGGGTGATGGCTGCAAACTAGTAATGTAATCTGTGAAAGATAGCTGGGTATGAGCTCTGTTACTCTAGTTCTTCTCTCTAAGATGCTGCTGTTTTCTGCAGTTGGAGACAGAGTATTGAGCTGGGTAAATGGGAATTACTGGAAAAGCCTCCTTTTGCTTCCTATGCTTTTGTTCAGTGATGAACGAATTCAAGTGTAAATAGTTGAAGGGAGGAGGTTTTTTAATAAATGAGAAATTATTCTTTGAAATAACTAAGAAAATAAACTGAATTCTGCCTATGAACAGAAATTCTTTGTATGCCTGCACACACTTGTCTTGTGTGTCACATTTCAGTGTTTTCCTGTTGGGATGACAAGATTTTAAATAATGGATGGAAGCAGCTGTGATTTTAAACTCAGAAAGCTTACTCTGAAACCACTGAGGTTTTTTGTTTTGCTGCAGTGTCTCCCTTCCTCCTGGGCCGGGCCCTGTGGGCTGCCAGCCGTTTCACTGTGGCCATGTCTCCAGAGCTCATCCAGCAGTTCCTGCAAGCCACTGTCAGTGGATTGCACGAAACCCAGCCCCCCTCTGTCCGGATCTCTGCAGTCAGAGCCATCTGGGGGTAAGCAAACCCTGGGTACTGCACAGCCCCAGGGACAGGGCTGTAAATCACACTGCTAAACTGGTTTGTTAAACAGCAGTTCTGTTTGGGCTGTGGGAGGTTTTGCTTTGAACGAAATAGATGTCAGCTTAAAAAGTGTAAGCAACCAGGTTGAAAATGGAATAACTCAAATGAGGAATATGGAATTGAGATTCAAGGCTGGCTACAGTAAAGTGTGGTGATAGATACGGTCACAGGCAGGAGCAGCCCTAGGTAGTGATGGAAAGCACAAGGATGAAACTCAGATTACTCCTGTTTGGTCATAATGGTGACTGACATCATACAGGCCTATGGAGCCAATCACAGTAATAAGGAGGATTTGGGGTTCGATTTTCTTACCCCATTTTTGTCAGAAGAAAGCTTTGCTGTACTGATTACAAGGTAAAAAATGAACATTAGTATAAAATCAAAAAACCAGTCACAAAAAA
>VYZQ01070784.1:0-18656 GCA_013400655.1 Mystacornis crossleyi
TGAGGCGGAAGCGGGGCGGGCCCGCGGCGGGGCCGGTGCGGCCCGGGCGGGCGCCATGGGGCGGTCCGGGGTGACCGTGCCGCTCCCGTCCCACAGGCATGGACGATGGGTTCCTCATGGAGGTGTGCGTGGACTCGGTGGAGTCTGCCGTCAACGCGGAGCGCGGAGGTAAGGCCTGGGGGCCTCGCGGGAGGGGGCTACGGCGCGGCGGGGCCGTTTCTCACGCGCCTCTCCGCAGGTGCCGGGCGGATCGAGCTGTGCGCGGGCCTCGTGGAAGGAGGGACCACCCCGAGCATGGGTGAGCCGCGCCCGCCCCTGGGCCGCCTTCCCTGTCGATCTCTCTTCGCTCCCCTCCGTCTCGCTCGGCTCCCTCCCCGGGGCCGGAGCTGCCGCGGGCGGGTGCTGAGCCGCCCCCGTCCCGCCCGCAGGGCTGCTGCAGGTGGTGAAGCAGTGTGTGCGAGTCCCGGTGTTCGTCATGATCCGGCCCCGCGGCGGGGATTTCCTATACTCGGACCGGGAGGTGGAGGTGATGAAAGCCGACATCCGCCTGGCCAAGCTGCACGGGGCTGACGGGCTGGTGTTCGGGGCCCTCACCGAGGACGGGCGCATCGACACGGAGCTCTGCACGGCGCTGCTGGGTGAGGGTGTCTCCAGGCAAAGCTCTGTGCTGTGGCAGCGTTGCAGTGCTGCTCCGGCTGATGCTGTAGAGCTATACAGAGGGTTTTGGTCTGCATATCCTTTCTGTGGTCTTGCCATCTCTTTCCACCTTCTTCGGTTTCATTTGCTGCCATACCTGTGAGACATTAAGTAGTTAAGAAACTTTTCTGACCAAGGGCCACAGCCCCAAGCCGTTCACACAGAGTTTGAGGCCACCTGGGATGTAATAGCAAGGTGTAAGAAGGCTTTGATGAGCTGTTTTGGGGGCATTCAACTGTTGGATTCTCTCCCTTCCTCATTTTCTTTGCCCTTTATTCTTTTCCCTTATGTCCTTGCTACAGGTGTCTAGGATATGTATCTCCTGGACTTTGGCCTTGAGTGTAGCTGGCAATTCATCTCCGTTTTTCTTTCTTAACACGCATAAGGAGAAAAGATAAAGAGAGAGAGGTGTGAACACAAAAAGCTACTGAAGCTGCAGTGTTAGTCCAGACCACGAACATGCGGAAGCAAATTTTCTTTCTGTATATTTTTTGGGAGCTACAGCCAAAGCTAGAGGGCTGAGCCTTTCCCTGGTGATGTGGTGCTGAGGTTCTCATATGAAGGTGAATGGGCTATAAGGAGTGCAGCAAAAGAAAAGGGTCTTGCCAGGCCTTAGCTCTGCTAGGCCAACGTGTGTTCTGCTATTTCCAGGGCAGGGAGCAGGTGGATATCTTTTTGTAGAAATAAATGAGCTTTGCTCAGTAAATAGAGCACCTCTGGTGAAGTTTGCTGTGGTCGGAGAGCAGAAATTGTAAGCAGTGAAAGAACTCACAAAAATCAGCTCTCCTTGCTTTCAAAGAGCAATGGTCCTGTCCTTTCCCCAGGTAGATAATACAACCTTCCTGCAGAGAAAGTCATCTGTGGTGGGATTGAGGGTTCTGCATGTTCCAGATGAGATGAGGGATTTTGGTGTTACCCATAAAAACAAAGGTTTGTTGCTTTCTCAAAAGGCAGAACTCTTCCCCATGAAAGAGCCTGGATAAACAGCATTGTTCTCAGCAAGAATAGGGACTCTTCTGAGCTTCCAGCAATGGCTTGAGAAGCCTTTGCCCTCTTCCGTGTCATGTGCATTTCTGGTTCTAGCACAAGGGACTCTGTACCAGCCCTGACTGACCACGTGTCTTCTTTTTGCAGCTGTGTGCCGTCCCCTGCCAGTCACATTTCACCGCGGTGAGTTGTCAGGGACAGTGGCAACTGGGACCCCCTGGGCAGGGTCCCACTGCTGGGGGAAGGTGGGGCTGGGAGGGAGCTGAGCTTGATGTTCTTTGGTCATTGTTTGGAGGGGGAAAGCTCTGCAGGCTGTGCTATTCCCCACAAGGGAAAAGCTTCAGCAGGCTCAGGCCTGGGGACTGTCTCGTTGCCCTGTGAGAGACGAGGTGTCTGAGGAGCTGAGTATGGTGGCCCCGGCACTGCTGCAAGGGGAGTGTTATAGTCAGGAGCTGTGAATCCAGAGTGTGAGCAGGACCCTTCCTATCACTGCCTTCAGGCTCCTCGGGGGAGCTGGCTGAGGGACGGGGCTTGAGCAAATGAACTAAGTGATTTCTGAGCTGTTGTTCTGGTCCCTCAGCCTTTGACATGGTGCATGACCCTCTGGTGGCACTGGAGACCCTGATTTCCCTGGGCTTTGAGCGGGTGTTGACGAGTGGCTGTGACAGCTCAGCACTGGAAGGATTGTCCTTGATTAAGAGGCTTGCAGAACAGGTGAGTGTTTGCTGTGCTCACCTGGGTTTCTGTGGCTGCTCTCTGGGCACTGCCTGCAGGCAGCTGCTTTATGGTATCCCTCATTTCTGGAACAGGACTTCTGTCAAGGAGCACTTGCCTTCCCTCTCTTGCTTGGCTTTAATGTTTCCCCAGGTCCAAGTGGGCTGGGCCCCGAAGTCTCCCACAGCAAAGAGCGGTTGGGTTGTTCTTGCTGCAGACTGGGGCAGGGTGGTGGGAGTTGGTTCCAACAGCTGGCGTGATGAGCTCACACAAACAGCAGAGTGAGGTCCCTGCTGGGTGTCTCAGTTCCTTTTAGGAAAGTGCAACAGGGGTACCCGAGAGGTAGCCGGGGGAATGGAGAGGTAGGAGGGAATGCTGACAGATTGTCTTAGCTGTAACTGCAAGTTCTTTTCCACTTTTCCTTGTAAAACATGAATGGTGCAAAGAAGATGGGTGAGAGAGCACAAATGGTGACATGGTAGACCATGGTGACATCCATGAGCTTAGGGAAAGTGCTGCATGTGAGGTTTCTTTGCTGCCTCACAAATGCACGTGTGGATGTAGTGCTCAGTAATATCACTAACGTGTTATTCTTTTTGCAGGCGAAGGGCAGAATTGTGGTGGTGCCAGGTAATGTTTTTTGTCACCTGTACCAGGTCCCGCAATCCCTAACCCTTCCTTCCTAGCCTCTTGCCCTGGGATCCACTCTCTGATCTGGCTTTCTGAGCCATCTGCCCAGGAGGAGCAGCTCCTGTCCTGGTGTGAGTAAAGGCCATGCAGCCTTTTGGGGAGGGCAATAGCCCTGCAGCTATTGCTCCCTGCAGGATTTGAGGACAGCTCTAGATCTGTGGGAGAACATGAGCCAAGGCTTCTCCCATCTCTTTTCATGTGCCGGGGTCTCTGTTTTCCCAAGGGCTGTTTTTTCCCTTCGGTGTGTATGGCTCCTGTCCCTTAGTGGTGAGGTCCCAGGGTGATGTCAGGTCTGGAATAGTGTCACCTGCTCGGTGTGTGACATTGGCCTTGTTCCCACCAGGAGGTGGCATCACGGAGCGCAACCTGCAGAGGATTCTGGAAGGCTCCACTGCTTCTGAGTTTCACTGCTCTGCTCGCTCAGCTCGGGACTCAGGGATGAAGTTCAGGTAACTGGTTATTTAAGTTTATTTTTTAGCAGAACTCTATGAGAGAAAGGCTACATGAATGTGAACGTGGGTTTGTAGAACCGGCATAAATTTCGAACAGCTTCCTGAGTGCTAGTTGTGCACTTACGGCTGGAATGTTGGTGCCTGACACTGTATTCTGCAGTGTATGAATCCAGCAGTGCTCTTCATGTGGATGTGAGTTCCATGCAGATCCTTGGGGCATTTCTCTTGCTACTGCTGCCCTAGGAGTTGTGAGGGCACTTGGGAAGGCAGGTGCTGGTGTAGTTGCCTTAGACTTTTAACATAAGCGTGTAGGATTTGGGAAGCCAGTGGGATGTGCTTCTGAGAAATGAGTGAGGAGTGGGTTCTATTTGTCCCTAGGTCTGCACTCCTTTGGGTTGTTGTTCTTTCTATTACTGTCCCATCTTCGGTTTGGGTGGCACCATCTTTGGCCAGTGCTGAGACTAGGGGAAATATGAGGGTGTTTTTCTTGGTGGGTTTTACTCATCTGTATCACCACTAATTGCTGGTTTTCCTGACAGAAATCCTAACGTTGCCATGGGAGCATCCTTCTCTGCCCCCGAGTACTCCATAAAGGTGGCAGACGTGGCCAAAGTGAGGACCCTGAACGCGATTGCCAAGAACATTCTGTAGTGGACGGCACTGTGCTGGGACAAGAACGCTGAGACCCCAGGGTCTGCCCTGGCACACGGACAGATGGGTACTGCTTCCGTCCTCAGGCTGCAGAGGGTGTGCACTAGGTGATGAAGCCTGACACCTCTTCCCTTGGCTTCCCCTGAAGTCCCTGGCCTGGAAACTTATGTTGGCCATTTTAAATAAAAGGACTCATTCCCAGATGTTGCAGCAACAGCTGTTTGGCAGCATTTGGGAGGAAGGGAGGTGAGCAAGTAGGGGGACTGAATTGTGTAGCACTGCATGTGATTGTCAAATAAACACTGCAGCTGCCCCCCTCTTGCTGTGCTTTTCTAAAGGTTATTTATATTTTCAGATAAGACCGTGACCCATGTTGCATAGCCTGAATTAATCAGGACCCTGCTGTGCCAGAGAATACAATCACATCCAGAATGCCAGGGTGGGAAACATCATAGCCACAGCTGGGAAACAAGGCCTGCTGTGGTCAGCCAGTAGGGTAGGTGGGGATTAGCAATGCAGCAGCTGTAAGTGGTGAGAAGCACCTGACTGATGAGGTGAGGAAGCTGTGAGACATCCTGAGCTGTGGGCCCTCAGTGCTCAAGGTGGAGTTGGTGTATGAGATTTCCTGGGAGGACAAGGTGCTTTTCCTAAGGGAGTTCCCAGGTCCTTGTCCCAACATAAAGCATAAACTGCTTGTTCTCCAGATAGTGCTTGGGGAATGTGCCTGTTGGGTCATTGCTGCCTAGTCAGGATTGAAGCCTCAGACTCAATTCAGTTACTCTGTAAAATACCCAATAAAAGATTTGAATGGCATCAAAGTGGTTCGTTAGAAGAGCAGAGACCAAGAGGTAAAGCACCTTTATCCTTGCTGCATGCTCTTCTGTAAAAGATGACAAAGCTGAAGAGAATCGCTCTGGCAGCAGAGATAGTGGATCTCAGGAAGCAAAAGCAGAGTACGGATTTCTCTTCCCGTCTTGGCAATAGCTTACAGCCTGTGAGGATGTATGGAAAAAATGTGGTACTTGACAAGGTGGCAGGACCTTTGTCACCTTAAATAGAATCATGTCATTGAAAACCTGTCATCAGAATTACATATTTTCAGCTTAAAGACTACATGCACCTTTTCACATGGATCCATCAGCGGTACTGGTGTCTCCCAAAACACCTTGGGAACTCAAGGTCTTAATGGAGGAGCTGTGAAGGGAATGACTGCATGGTGTTGGTGTCAGAGACTGCTTCAACACTGGCAGATGTGCGGGCAGTAGGAAGGATCAAAATTTGGAAAGAGTGATTAAATTCGTGGTTACAGTCAGTGTACTTTGGAATATCTGCTTTAAGAGTTCATGGCTTACGTTGTGAGATTTCATGAGTCATGGTCATGATTATGATACTGGTAGCTCAATTAAGATGAATATTCTGCTGACCCAGCCCCCTCATGTTTTTGAACTCACGTGGGGTTACTGCATGACAAGACAGAGAAAGAGATGAGCAATGAGGGCTGGAGGAATTTGTATATTGCCCAGCAGAGACCTCTGGACCAGACTGTGTGAGATACGCATGAATCAGTGCCTAGCTTTGAAAAGTTAAAACGTGCTGGACAACATGGATAAGGACAGGGGAGCACAGGGAAACTGATATTGCTGGCCAAAGAGGTGCTACTGCTTTGATTATCTTGGTCCCAGTGAATGTTTTCTGGGTATTTTAGTGGAGGAAGATTTATGGAAGGAGTTGAAGGACGGTAAGGCTTTGTGGGTTTTTAGGAGGAGCATTTCCCAGCTGTGAGAGTAGAGAAAGTGGGGGTGTGCTTGCCTTGAACACTGAAGAGAGTGGAATCCTGTGCTGAGGGCAATGCTTCAACTCTGAGAGACCAAAAGACAGGGTGAGGATGAGCTGTGACCTGTACTTGTCATGGGGTGACTGGCTAAACCAGCACAATACTAAAAACTGAAACAAGCAATGGGATGGGGCATTACACAGGAAGGTGTCATAAGCAAGTGGCCCCCTTGGCAGCAGTGCTCCAAGTGGTTTTGAGCAAGGCCAGAGGACATCTGTACCTGCGTCAGAAGAATCACATCAGCAGTACAGATGGAGTGTACTGAGGGCTAAGTGGCTGCTCTATTCACTTACTCCTTACTCATTGCATCAGTTTGCAGCTCTCATGGGCAGTGTATTGCTTCTGGCGTGGAGGACCTAGCACTGGGGGTAGTTTTATTTAGAAAAACATGTGGATTTAATCAGACAGACCGCTAATAATTAACCACTGAGTTGGACATTGAGCCTTTTTCTGGTATTGATGATTCCTGAGCAATTACTCATTGTGTCACCCTTGACTTCTGAGTTAATCTAACTCCATGCACAATGAGACAACATAATTGTTGCAGTCATCCTACTGTCCCCTTTTATCTACTGTTCCTCAAGAACACACATGATAAAGCAAATCCAGTTCCAGCCTTAGTAGCACTGTCCCCACGTGTCCCTGTCACACCTAGGCCTTTCTAAGGAACAAGGGTTCAGTGGCGATCAGGAATTCCTCCCCTCAGGCATGCTCCTCTTTCTGTCTCAGATGTTGGGGATTACCTTAAAATGAAGACTCTAAGTCTCTTTGGAGTTTTGTGGTCAGCCAACTGCCATAACACACAGACAACATGGAAACGTAAGAAAGAAAGAAGCAAAAGGAGGAGTCTGGAAAATCTTCAGGCTCTGCAGGCTGGAAATTAGTAAAAGGAACCCGGATCTTGACTACTCAGATCAGTGCAGCATGTGGTCAGCTCAGCTGCCAGACACTGTAAATTCCCAGGCCTGGGGTACTTCTGGTATCATGGACCCCTTTGCCACCTTGCCAGCTGGCACTGCCCACTGTGGGACCAGCTGCTGCTGGAGTTTTTGTTGGCATTCAGCAGGCTTGTTCTCACTGGAGAGGTCTGTTGCACCAAAGTAATGTCTTTAGCAGGTCCACCAGATGAGTTTGTGTCTGTTGGTATGCGCTGATCAAGGCTGTGGTTTTTGAGCGATGGCTGTGGTGTCCTGCGGTGACTCTGTGACTTCCCTCTATCGCCCCTTTAATCTCTTTCTTGGGTCTTCCTCTCCTCCCTTCTGAGCCTATGCAGCTCCCAAGCCCTTTTGATCAGTGCTTTGGTTGGTGGGGTTGTGCAATAGCACAGAGTTAATAAATAACTGTGTCATCAGGGATTTTGTCCCAAGACCGCTTGAGGGTGTGGGGGGACTTTTATCCCAAGCATCCACCCAGGTCTCTCAGCCGGGCAGAGCGAGGGGAAGGAGCTGCTGTTTCTCCTCCCCTGAGCTATGTCAGCAGCCCTGGAGAAGTTCTGCGGCTCCGTCTTCTGGGTGAGTGGCTGTATCATCCCCATTGCCTGTTCTGGGGGTAGGACACCCAGTGAAGGGGGAGAGCAGTGGATTCCGAGGCTCACAGCTTGTCCTGCCAGTGGTCGGCAGAGGTTCTGGTGTTTATCCAGGACTGCCATGGCACTGAGTGCTGTGCACTGCCTGCACAGTGTTCACCAGACAGTGAGGCAGAGATACCTCCCTGAGTGAGCTCTGCCCTGTTTTAGCCCACCTGGGAACACAGGACACCCTGTAAGCACTTCTTGGGGAATGATTTGGCTTCAGCTGCTTCTGCTGGCTTGGCTCCAGCAAGGGATGGCCATTCTGCGCTCAGGCAGAGGGATATCACTCTGACCTTGGCTGAGTGCTGAAATGCTCAGCCGGGAGGGTGGGTGTTTGAAGGGGGGGTGTGATGGGGTGGAGCTGGGTGGGCAGGACCTATTGGAGTGTCGGCTTCTGTCCTGTGTGCCAAGTGAGAGTCAAACCATCCCAAATGACTCGGTGTTCTGTCCTTGCTGCCCGCAGAATGATTCCTACCTTGCACGTCCAGATGCCGACCTGCCTGTGTGCTTCCAGCAGACTGTGCTGGTCTGGGTCCCCCTTGGCTTCTTCTGGGTTTTGGCCCCATGGCAGCTCCTGCCCATGTGCAAGTCCAGAGCCAAGAAATCCTCTGTAACCAAACTCTATGTCATCAAACAGGTAGAGTGGAGCTGAGGGAGCACAGATGACAGGCTGGAGCAGCCTGAGGTGTAGGTGGTGTGAGTGGGAAGACTCTGTGCTACAGTCAGGTGTGGGATGGAGAGATGAGAAATGTAGGGGGGAAGGAGCAATGGGATAAGGGACCATCTGGGGCAGAAATGTAAAGGCGAGTCCAGCATGAGGCATATCTGGGACAAAGGGGATAACGGCTGGGATGCAGTGGGAGGGAGGGCAGAGAGTGTATTGGGGCCTCTCATCTTGTGAGCTGTTATCCTCCAAACTTAAAATGATTGCAGTGCTCCTGTGGAACTATTGCAGCTCTCCCAGGCCAAGTCTGGGTTGAAAAGGGTGTATGGGTGTATTTTATGCCAAAATCTGTTGCCTCCCAGTGGTACCCAGTGTCCACAATGGGCTGGTCCCCTTTCCTCACAGGTGCTGGCTACTCTACTGATGCTAACGGCAGTGGCAGAGTTGGCCCTGGCATTTGTAGAGGACGCCGAGCAGGACGCTGTGCCAGCTGTCCAGTACACGAACCCCAGCCTGTACATTGCCACCTGGGTAAGGGCTGAGCCGTGAGTGTGGTGTGTGTCACCAGGGACTGTGTGAGACTGCGGCGCCAAGCACAAGAGCCCTAGCACAGAGATCAGTGCGAAGCTGTGTCCACGAGGGAAGGGTAGTCTGGAAATTGGGTAGGACCAGCCCCAAACGTGTGTGGGTGGTGCATGAGTGCGATATGTTGAGGGCAGGTGCCTGGTTGTACAGTGCTCCCTGCTGTTATCCTTAAAACTGGGGTGGTTCTGTGCCTGCGAGTGTAGCTGAGCTCTCTGAGAGAAGCTTTACTAGGAGCAGTATGGGTTTCACAGGAGCGATTTTGCAGTGTGAACATCAGACCATGTCTTGCTGCTCTGATGTCTCAGCTTCCTGTACATTGCTGCTCAGTTTTGTGCAGAGCCAGGAAATACCACAGGATGCCCAGGCAGAGGGGAAAGCTGAGGACCTAGGAGCTATTAGCTTAATGAAATATGTGAATGGAAGTTACAGACGTCTTGTGTGAGACATGGGATATTCTAACAGTCATAATAAATACCCAGGAGCTATACTTGGAAACAAAAGTAACACCCTGATTTGCTATCCTTCTTATTTCATCGTGTCATTTAGTTTCACATGCAGAGTCCATGTGAGGGGATATGGCAAGGGGACTGCCCAGAGAGGCTGCACTGCTGGGATGTGATCTGGGTTCAGTTCCAGGTCTGGAGGCAATGTGCGGGATACAGGGTATGGTCCCTCACAGCTGAACATGTCTGAGAATCTGGACTGAGAACAGCTAAAAAGAGTGATAATGCCCTGCTGTAATGTCAGGGTACATTCAAACCTGATCTTATGTCTTCCTGGAATAAACCTTTGCCCTGTGCAATCAATTTTGAAACTTACTAAGGGTTGGTGGTGTGTTCAGGCACTCAGGGTATTCAAGGCAGTAAATCCCAGCAGATCATGTGTGCTGGCATCCCAGGACACATACTCCAAAGGCACTTTTAGAGCCAGACCTAGTTCTGCAGCTCTACCTGAACCTCTGACTGATTTTCTTTCCCCCAGATCACGGTCCTGCTGATCCATGATGCACGACGCTTCTGCTTGTGCAGAGATTCGGGGGTGCTCTTCTGCTTCTGGACACTGTCCCTTCTCTGTGGGATACTGCCATTCCAGTCGCTCGTCCGGAAAGCCCTGCAGGTTGGATTTGGCAGGAAGCTCTATGCTTCCCCCTCATCTTGTTCTGTTCCCAAAACAAGTTTCTTCATACTCTTCTCTTGACAAGCTCTCTGTATTATCACTGAGGTCCCAGCTGCCCCGGAGACCTTGGGAAACCAGAAAAGACCTGAGAAGGAATTGCTGTTTGAATTAATCCTGTCTCTTTGGGGAAGTATAAGCTCTCCAGGACTAATTTCTTCCCTTAAACATTTATGGGAGGAGGTCAGGGAGAAGAAGAGAGAGGTGGCAAAGGGAAGCTGATCCACGACTCAGAGCGAGTTTTGCACTGCTGTGTTGGGCTCAGCCGGGGGGGGGTCTTGTCTCTGAGTACCAGGGGCCTTGAGACAACCCCCAGTAATAACCTGGGCTTTCCATTCCTGCAGGAACCAATCTCTGACCTGCCACAGTTTATCCTTTTCTTCATCTCCTACGGGCTCCAGCTGCTGCTCTTCTTTGTCTCAGGCTTCTCAGATGTTGCCCCAGAAACAAAGGAAATCGGGAAGAAGGTGTGAGGGCTATGTGGGAGTGGGTTTGGGGAAGCACATCCTGAGCATTGTGTGGGGCAGGGCAGGCTCCATGTAGGCTCCAGGCTCCTTGGGAAGACCTGAGGACTTCAGCACAGGGCCCAGCAAGAGCTGGAGCCTGCAACAGGGGGCATCTGTATGTGTGTCCAGGCGGGGCTGCTGCTGGCTGTGAGATGAGGTTTCTGGGGCTGGAGCTGGCATGGTTTGAAACCTATGAGGCTCCTTAATGGCTGGGAGTGCTAAATCAGCTTTTGTCAACACCATCCCCCGGCATCCCTCTCAGTGCCCTCTTTACTTTATACTGTAGAACCCAGAGGTGACAGCCTCCTTCCTGAGCTCCATCACCTTTGAATGGTACAGCAGGTGAGCAGGGCTCTGAGGGAGGTTGGGCTGGCAAAATGCAGGGGTGCCTCAGGGGAACTTGCAGCACAGGCTGCCTGAAGTTTCCTGTGAGAGGCACCACACTGGGTGCAGCCTGTGCAGTCTGAGCCTGGGGCCAGCATGGGTGTGAAGGCTCTGCATTTGCAGCAAGGGGTCTCGAACAAGTATCATGGGATTTCTCTGTCCTATAGCATGGTTTTCAAGGGCTATCGCAAGCCTTTGGAGATAGAGGATGTCTGGGAATTGAAAGATAAAGACAAGACAAAGGCTCTTTACACTGCTTTTGAGAAGAACATGAAGACTGCGATGCGGAAGGCCCAAGCAGAACTGGAGAAACGGAAACGCAAGAAGAGACGCCGGGAAGGTGACCCGGACCATGGGAACAACATGAGCAAGGCCCAGAGTCAAGACATCCTGGTGCTGGTAAATCCATTCCTACTTCTGGCCTTGTATGAGACGGAAAGATCCAGCCTTGGGGAGTAGGGTCACCTCACTTCCCTGCAGCCCTCTTTGCTGGGTTTTCCGTTCTTTGATCCTGCAGGACCATGGGCAAGGATAGAGGAACTCATGACAGGTTCTTCTGTCCTTGGCAGATCCCCATATTTTGAGAGACCAAGAAAGTCCATCCTTCTGCCTTACATAAAGACAGGAACCACCCTCAAGTCCTCAGTACAAGTAGTTCCCTTACATCTATCTACCTCAGATACTTCCCAGCAACGAGGTCAGAGTGAACATCATTCTGTGGCCACCCCTGGCCTCAGATTCTTCATGATTTTTGCCTGATTTTTGGCCTGAGAGGTTCAGGCTGGTTTGGGTTTTAATAACTGTCTTTGGTATAAAAGAGAAGGTGTTAGTCCTGGGTGTGTATGACATAAGCAGAGATCCGTGAAAGGGAATGTGATAGGAACTAAAGCTAAGGCTTCATTTAGGATACCTGATCTGGGGTCTGTGAGGTGCTGCCCTGAAAGCATCCTTCCGGATGCAGGATGCCTGCACAACCAGCTCTCTCACTTCTATGTGGGCTTCCCTCTAGGAGGAGAAGCAGCCAAAGAAGAAGAAGAAGAAGGGAAACAACGAGGACTCTGGTCCTCCCAAGGATTATGCCAGGGGCTGGTTGATGAAAACCCTGTGCAAGACCTTCTGGCAGAATCTCTTGCTAGCAGTGGCATTCAAGGTGGTGCATGATGCACTTGTGTTTGTCAGCCCCCAGCTGCTGAAGTGAGTTCTTTTCCTCTGTCTCTGTCCTGACTTTGCACCCAGCCCCACCATCTCTCAGTGTGTGCACTGTATCCAGCCCTCCTATCTCCATATGTGTGCTTCTCCCAGCCACAGACCCTGGGAACATTTTGTGCCCTCACCAAAAGTGGGTGAATGTGTTGGGATACACTTTAATGAAGAACTGGTCTGAGCTGGCTGCCAGCTCTTACGTGTAATATCTTGCTCCCTGCATTCTCTGTTATGGAGTCCTGTTCCCTCCCTGGCGACAGCCCTGGCTCTTCTTTGGGGCACTCCATGAGTCAGTGCAGCTCAGCCCTGCAGGGCCTCCCGGGTTTGTTTTGCAGAGCAGCACAGTCTCTGTGGATGATCTTGTGTTAGTGACCCACTGCCATGTGTCTGGCAGAACAGGGTTCCCAGCTTGCTGACCATCTCCACCTCTCTGGGGCAGGGTTTTGGTCACCACTCTTGTGAGGATGCTCTCCCTGCATTCATTTGGCGCATCCTGATTGGGTCTCTCAGTAGGGTGTGCGTCTCATGAGCTTCTTTCCCCTCCAGGCTGCTGATTGCCTTTGTGTCGGACAAGGATTCCTTTGCCTGGCAAGGCTATTTATATGCCATCCTGCTCTTCCTGACGGCACTGATCCAAACCCTCTGCCTGCAGCAGCACTTCAGCTTGTGCTTCCAGCTAGGCATAAACGTGCGTGCCAGCCTCATTGCTGCCATCTACAAAAAGGTCTGTGTGGTCCTGTCATCACCTCTGTTGGCTTTCTCCAAGCTGGGCTGTGGATAAAGTCATCCATTGCCTGCCCCATCAACCTGGGGTGACTGGGGTGTGTGCACGTTACTCCTCAGAAGGCACAGGGAGAGTTTGGGGGACACTATCCTGCACTGGGGACACTGTGAGCCCTAGTTCTGCTTGGGACCTGGGTGCTGCAGCCATGTGTTTGACAGCTACCAGGGGCCAAGGGAGGTTTCTCTTCAGAGCAGTGCAACACCTAGGGCAGGTGCCACTAGGATTCCTGCACAGGGATGCATTTCTTTGTACCCAGCATGCAGTGGTCTGCAGGCAGTGAGGAAAGCACCTGTAGCCAGTACAGAGGCACCAGGAGCAAATCCAGAAGGGGGTTCAGCCTGGTCTGCTAATTCCCTTCAGGGCTGCTCCTAGGCTGGCTTGTGGTGACTGTGCTTTCTCTTTCCAGGCACTCACAATGTCTGGAGCCACCCGCAAGGAGTCCACAGTGGGAGAGACGGTGAATCTGATGTCAGCTGATGCCCAGAGGTTCATGGACATGGCGAACTTTGTGCACCAGCTGTGGTCATCCCCCCTGCAAATTATCCTGTCCATTGTCTTCCTCTGGGGAGAGCTGGGCCCCTCTGTCTTGGCCGGCATTGCAACCATGGTGCTGCTCATCCCCATAAATGTGTTCCTGGTTGCCAAGGCCAAAACCATTCAGGTCAGTGGTGGGTGCAATATCCTCCCTGGTCCCCCACATCCAACTCCACTATTGCTCCCCTCCCTCATTTTCCACACTCCCTACTCTTTGCTGTTATGCTGTGGATCTTTCTCAGCCTAGGAAGTTGGTCTCACTTGGGCTGGGGATGTCTCTAGCCTGAGCCAGAGGTGATCAGCTGCCATGAGCAGAAGACAGGTGAGATCTGTTCTACCATCACAGCTGAATTTGAACCAGAGTGGGCACAGCTTAAGGACTAGAAATGAGATATTGCCAACCGTAAGATGTAGCTTTAGCTTCTACCTGACAGCAGGGTGGTGTTTTTCTCCAGCTTGTCCAGAGCCACAGGGAGCCAAGGCTCACCTTCACGGGATGACTTCTCCAGGTTGCAGAGCCCATCCTTCCCTTCCCCGTGGCAGCCCAGATGTATTTCCAAGGGTGAGCTGCTGTCTGGGTTTAGGTGATATCTGGCTCTTCTGTTTGTAGGAGAGGAACATGAAGAACAAGGACGAACGTATGAAAATAATGACTGAAATCCTCAATGGAATCAAGGTGAGCAGTGGAGTGGACACTCTCTGGGCAGCTGCTGCACCCCTCTTCTTGGTGCACTGTACCTGGAGGCAGCACACCTGTATAACCCTACAGCACCAGTGTTAGTCTAGCTTGGGGACCCTCTGTCTGGGTCTCAGCAATTCCCTTGGCTTCCTCATCTATTATCTATTGAAAAGCTGGCTGGGGAGGAGCTCTGGGACTTGGGAGCCAAGAGAGGATTTTCTGAGTGTTTCCTGGATGGTTGTGGTAGTGGCATGGTGGCAGAGGGGCTGGCAGTGACCTGTAAGCTGAGGCTGGGGGAGTGGGAGTGCAGTGGGGAAATGCTGTAAGCCATGGGCAGGGCAGGACAGGAGAGGGGAGGTGCAGTGGCCAGGCAGGCTTCTGAGCAAACCAGAAGCTGGTGCTGGAGGTGCTGGCCACCAGTGAGCTGAGTGTGGAAGTGGGAATTCCTGTGAGGCCAGCATCTGCTCACCCCGCTCATCCTGCTCATCCTGCAGATCCTGAAGCTTTTTGCCTGGGAGCCCTCCTTTGAGAAGCGAGTTAATGATATCCGTGCACGTGAGCTCAAGAACTTGGTGAACTTCAGTTACCTGCAGTCAATCTCTGTCTTCGTGTTCACATGTGCCCCCTTCCTGGTGAGTGACAACAGCCCTGGGGAGATGTGTACCTTCCTCTGAGCTGGGGCTGGGCTGTGTCCAAGGGGTTGGGAAATATTTGGAACCTCAGCTGGAGGTTCCTGGCTGGTGGATGCCTGAGGTGCAGATTATGGTTCTGGCTGCTGGCAGGAGAGCTATGGTGGAAAGGGGTCTCATTGGAGTGGTGAAATGGGGCCCAAAGGAGAAGGGAAGCAGGAGGGTAACAGGTCTCCAGCAGGAAGGCACTGCTGAGGCCTTGGGGCAGTGTGAGGGTCTGGGCTGCACACAACCACACTGATGGTGGCTTTCTCTGATACCTGTCCTAGGTCTCCTTGGCAAGCTTTGCCGTCTACGTGCTTGTGGATGAGAACAATGTCTTGGATGCACAGAAGGCCTTTACTGCCATCTCCCTTTTCAATGTGCTGCGCTTCCCAATGGCTATGCTGCCCATGGTCCTCTCCTCCCTGGTGCAGGTCAGGCCTCACATAGGGCTGGGGGTGTAGGGGCATCCTATGACCTCTGTCCAAACCAGCACATGTGGCTCAGGTGTGTGATGGATCCCCAGGGCTCAGTGCACAGGACTCTGCTGGCAGTGGGGTGGGACAGGACTCGCATGCATGACACAGGCTTGGGGCTCAGAGGTTGGGTGGGACTCTGTGATGTGGTGCTCTGCTTATGGGGCTCCTGCCAGCCCACCCAGCTGTGCCCCATGCCCACGTGCCATCCTCATCCTCATCCTCCTTCTACCGTGGCAGACCAATGTGTCGACTGCGAGACTGGAGCGCTACCTGAGTGGAGAAGACCTGGACACCTCAGCTATCCACCACAACCCCATTGCAGGCAGGCGAACCTTCAGATTACTCCCTTTGGGTCCCAGGCTGACCCAGCCCTGGGCTTTCCCCTCTCTGAGGAACATTCTTCTCTGACAGGCAGCGCTGTGCGTTTCTCGGAGGCCACCTTTGCCTGGGAGCAGGATGGCGATGCTGCCATAAGAGAGTGAGTGTTCTGTGCCACATCGGGGCAGAGGGCTGGGCAAGGGGGAGGCTTTCCGTGTTATTGGTCGGGGAGGGCAATCACCTCTCACAGTGCTGCTAGACATGAGTGTCCCAGAGACACTGCTCTGTGCTGGTCCCACACAGAAACTGGCAGGCGACCTGGCAGTGCTGCTTCCTCAGCCCTCATGTCTTTGCAGTGTCACCCTGGACATCACACCTGGGAGCCTGGTGGCTGTGGTGGGGGCTGTGGGCTCAGGTAAATCTTCGTTGGTGTCAGCCATGCTCGGGGAGATGGAGAATATCAAGGGACACATCAATATCCAGGTGAGAGGAGCCAGCCAGTGCAGGGGGCTTTGAGGCTGCCTGGGAGGGGAAGCAGAACTGTCCCAGCCTGGTGTCTCAGGGCAAGGACAGACTGCAGGAGGAGTCAGTGCTCAGGCTGATCTCCGACAGGTAGCTGTTCTTGTGTCTCCTTCCAGGGCTCCCTGGCCTATGTCCCCCAGCAGGCTTGGATCCAGAATGCCACACTGAAAGACAACATCCTTTTCGGGTCAGAACTGGATGAAGCCAGGTATCAGCAGGTTCTCAAGGCCTGTGCCCTCCTTCCAGACCTGGAATTGCTGCCTGCAGGTGACCAGACAGAGATTGGAGAGAAGGTACCAGCCCTGGACACTTTGAGTTTCTGATAGCACCTGCAGCAGAGGTCAGAGCTGTTGCCCTGTGCCAGCCCCATGTTCAGGGAGGTCCTTCCCTTCCAGGGAATCAACCTGAGCGGGGGCCAGAAGCAGCGGGTCAGCCTGGCCCGGGCGGTGTACAGCAACGCAGACATCTACATCCTGGATGATCCGCTGTCTGCTGTGGATGCCCACGTGGGCAAGTACCTCTTCGAGCATGTGCTGGGGCCAAAAGGGCTGCTGCGAAAGAAGGTGAGCACCCATCCCCTCCAACCCACCACCCAGCCAGGCAGGAGTGGCACCGCCATGGTGTTAACAATCCAAGGAAGTCTGAGGTTGCTTGCTTTGGGACAGAGAGGAATCCCGTGGCTTTCACGTGGGGCTGCAGCAAGCAGGAGAGGCCTCATGAGTCCCCAGAGGGGTACCCTGTGGCCTCATAGCAAAGCACTGATAAGCAGAGAAGTCCCCAAGTAGGAGATGGAGAGCCTGCAGACCCATGGCTGGGGATGAGGGGTGCTCTGCCGATCACTACTCTGCAACCCCTCTGTTGCAGACACGAATCTTGGTGACGCACAGTATCAGTTTCCTGCCCCAGGCTGATAACATCGTGGTGCTGGCAGCAGGAGCAGTGTCTGAGCATGGCTCCTACAGCACCCTGCTTGCAAACAAGGGGGCCTTTGCCCAGTTCCTGAACTTGTATGGCAACCAGGAGGAGGATGTGTCAGAGGAAAGTACCACAGGTACTGGGAACACAGTGGGGCTGTAGCAGTTAGAGGGGCTGTGCGTGTTTAGTGGGGATGTGAAGATCTGATCTGTCAGCCTGGCCCTATCCAGCCCAGACACCAGTGATGGCTGCTGTGAATCCTTCTCAGCTTCTGGCAATCAGCAGCACAAGGACTTCCTAAGATTTGCATTCAGGCATTATGCTGAACATCTAGCACAGAACCTATTTAAATTTTTTACTCCCCTTTTAGTTAATTTATTATGTGTCCCAAAAACTTACGTGGCAACAGGCTCCGTATTTTTGTGATGTCAGGGTCAGAAAGATCCTTTGGTTTGTTCTAAACATCCCACTGGATAACATTTCATCTTTATCATGTTCCCCAGTGCTATGGGGAGGAGTAGTGTCAGGTCAGGTGGATGCTCACCCTGTCAGGGCTCAGCCCAGTTGTCCAGCTGCAGCCTGGCTGTTCCCAGGTCTTCACAGGGCCCATCTCCACCTGCTCAAAGAGATGCTTCTGAGCTGGAGTGATATGATCTACCAGATCCTGCACCTACTAAACTAGCACAAATCTTTGCCTGAGGTCTGGCCAGTGGTGCTGGGATAAGTCAGCAGCAGAGATTGCCTCCATGCAGGCCTTTAGCTCTCTGTCCCCTGTGAATTCTCCCTCCAGCACAATGTATTTCTTCCTCCCCCTGCTGTGCTGGTCTCATAGCAAGGTTGGAGAAGGTGTGGTATGTGGTGGTAGGACACAGCCTAGGCCTAGGGTGCGGTGTGGAGCTGAGCACAGCAGAGGTGTGGTGTAGGGGATCTGCTCTTTCTTCAGTGTTTGACCCTACCTGCCCTCACCCCTGTGCTTGTAGCTGTTGCTTTAGCTGGAGATGAAGAGGAGGCTGATGAAGACATCGATCCTTGCATGGAGGAGGGCTCTGGTGATGTGGTGACTATGACCCTGAAGCGAGAGGCCAGCATCCATCGGAGAAGATTGAGTCGCAGGTGAGACATGACCTGAGCTCTCAGCTCTTTTCCCTGCTACATGCACTTGGAGACAGGGATCTGGGGGCTTCCCGGGGAGTTCCTGCTGGGAGCCTCCCTGCCTGCTCCTACCACAAGCTGCTCTGGGTCAGGAGCACCTGATTTTGCCTTTACTCATGCCAGCACGCCACAGCCTTACTCTGTGGTCTTCCCTGAAACTCCTGCTACTGGCTAGTTCTGCTTTTGAGAATGAGGCTCTAATTTTATGGCACTACATGCCTGGTGCTTCCACAAGGCTTACTCAAAGCTGCCCCAGTTAAGATATTATTTTCCAGAGGACTCCACCACCAGAGACCCAGTGCAGCACAGGGATGGACCCCCAGGAGATTAGGACCGATCCAAAACCCTGTGACTAATGGTACTCATCACCTCCCTGCAGCCTTAGTAAAAAGAGCACCAGTTCCCAGAAGAAGGCCCAGGAGGAGCCCCCAAAGAAGCTGAAGGGGCAGCAACTGATCGAGAAAGAAGCTGTGGAAACTGGCAGGGTGAGGAG
>VYZQ01070899.1:0-18446 GCA_013400655.1 Mystacornis crossleyi
TGCCCGCTGGAGAGGTGCTGGAGGCTGCCTGTCTGTCTGAAGGATGCATTGCAGGTTTCCATGCCACGCTCATCCCTACTCTCCAAAAGCACGGGCTGAGCATGGCATCCCTGGGCGCACGCCGTGGTGTGGCCTTTCACTGGGTGAGCATCTGTGCAGGGAACCACGGGCAGACGCAGCGCTCTAGGCCATGGAGCCTCTCCTTCCTCTAAACCTCTGAGGATGCACAGAAGCCACGAGGCTCCTGGAAGGGCAAAGCAGCTTAAAGAAAGCAATTGCAGAGATGAGAGCATCCACAAAACCTGGGCACTCCCTGAGGTGTTTTTCTGCCCTCGACTCCAGAGTGCTGGAGGGAAGAGCAAGCCTGGACAGCCTCCACAATGCTTTTACTAAACTTTCCAAGTCTCTCTGACATAAAAAAAATAATTGACCTTTACAGTTGCATTTGAGCCAGCTACACTGCCATCAGCTCTTGCTAGTCCTCACTACTCAGTTCGTGTTTGCTTAATGGCATGTGAATTAATTTGTTGGAAGCTGACACTTCACTGCAGGATTAGTTAGTGATATCAACACTGGGCTGGTGCATGAAATTTAAGATGCAGAGCATCTTTTTGTGGTTAAAAATAAAAACAAAACATAGGAGGAAAATGCCAATGCTTTTGGAAATCTTCACTTTTAGGATGCTATGACTGAGTAATGAATGAGCTGAAGTACAGAAGAAAAATAAACCCAATTCCAGCTATTTAAAGGCTCAGCAATTCCTTCCAGGCAAAAAACAAGCAGCTATTGTGTGCTGGCACTGGGAGGGCTGGGGGAAGGCAGCATTTCCCACAGGCAAATTAGGAATGAGAAATCCAGGACAAAACCCACAAGCCTCTGTAGCCTGAGTAGGGAACACAAGACATTTTCTGTTCAATTTGATTTCTGTTGTCATTAGGTGGGTTTAATAGGGCTTTATACTTATTCTGGGAGGAAAGCCCTGGCTCTGCTTGAGCTAACAGTAATGACCATTCCGACTTTGGAAACATGAGGGAGCATTTGCCATGTCACTCAGGCGCTCACTGGGAACAGAGGGTTTCCTCCCCCCCTCAGTCCCTTCCTGGTGAGGGAGTTTGGACATGTTTCACTGGAGCCTGATAAAAACCTGTCTGTGTCCTGTTTGGCCAGGGGGTGTCTGATTCACATGACTTATCTCACTGTAAAGGAGGACCCATATTGACCATCAGCCATGCGGGGACCAGAGCAGAACACCACAAGGGGTGCATTTGAAAACCCCCACACTTCTACCCCACAGCTGCCTGGAGCAGAACACAGGGCTGGCATTATGGATGTGGGAAAGGCTTCTCTCATCCACGATGGCTTGTATCTCTTCCTAACCCTCCTCCCAAGCTATGGTGAGCCCCAGCAGGAACAGTTCAGCAACACAGTCCCGGCTTCCTGAAGTTCTGTATCTGGGTGCTTTGTTTCAGGCTGTGTAAAGGTGAAATGGGATAACGAGGTATAAATGGCTCCCTAAAATGAAATCATGACTTAAAACCCATGAACAGCATCTCCTGTGGGACACACATGAAGCCCCTCCTTCACCTTCACTTCATTCAGGAGATGCTAACAGTGATTTCTCTCCTTTCACACAGCCACACGGTCTACAAGCAGCACAGCAGGTAACCAGCAGGTGCAGCAGGCTTGCTGCTTTGAGGATTCCAGATCGACAGACCACTTTGAAAAGACCATGAGAACTGCTGACCACCCATCTTAAACCTGCAGAAGGAGTGGTGTTCCCTTAGTCCTAGGTGTCCCAAGCTGCTGCTCAGAGATTGATGGGGTGGAGAGCATTGAGCATGGCTCCGGTATGAGCTATGTCCCTCTCTGTGGGGACCCAGAGATGGATGTAGCCTCTGTCATGCCCCAAGCAAGCTAAAACTATGCCAGTGAAGGATCTTGCATTTCTTTATGGCAGATCCTGGTTTAGTTTGCTATATGCTAATTTTAGTGGACCAGATAATGTGAAAAGTACAGGATTCCTACTCTAGCCCAGCAGGAATGGGAGCAGCCAGTGGAGCACAGCTGCTTTTCCAAAGAACTGCCATGGCTTCCCTGACAAGTTGTTACATCGACAAGTTTGAAGGTTTTAAATGATCTGATTTAGATCAAACCACAGGATATCAGAGAAAGTCAGGAATTCCTCAATAGCCATTTCCATTGCACTGTATGAAGCACTGAGAAAGAATGTATGCTGGGCAGGTGATAGGACTAAGGTGCTTATAGCCATAAAAAACCTCTGCCTGTTGCGAAGCTGTTCCAGTGACAAATTTGTTATATACTCCTGCATGGCTGAAGAAAGTTGTAGAAAATAAAATTTAATTTGAAACATTTATTTTTTCTTCAAGAGCAGCTCGGTTAAATGCAGCCACTCACCCACCAGCAAACAATGCAGTGGGTACTTTTGTGTATTGATCATCCTCCTAGGAGCTGATAAGCACTCTTGGCCATTGGATGCCAGAAGGGAGTTCATCTGGAACTCACATTAGTTTTAACTGATGAACTGTCGTCAAGTTTCCTTTCAATAGGTTACAAGTTGCTCAAACTCTCTTGCAGATTTGCTGGTGGTTAGGGTCCACTAGCAGTCAGAAAAGGGAACACATCTGTGTCTGGGCAGCTTCTCCCACAGGTCATGCCCTAGCCACTGTTCATTAGCAGTGCCCACGGAGATGCCATACTCAGAAGGCACAACATGGTAAACCCCATCCCCTTCCCAGCTGTGGAGAGAGACAGGTAGTGGAAGCACCAGTTCGGACAGCCAGAGGACAGCGCTCCCATTTATCAGTGCCCTCAACGCGCAGAGAAGTCTCTCTGCTGTTAAAACACATGCACTCATCTGCCCTTCGCAAATTCCAGTGCCAACACCTTTGGGTGCTGGCAAAGCATGTCCTCACGGGCTGCTGCCAACTCTGTGCCAGCGCTTGGGATGTTTGGGGAAGAGGCTGGGCCAGCTGGCTCACCATGCAGCTTCCCCATGGCACCCCACTGCCAGAGTCACTGCAAGGAGCCACCAGCTCTGCAGCCCAGAACACCCCATCTTTAAGGAGAGGTGCCACCACCCCACAGAACCGCACAGGGGGTCAGGCTGCATCCCAACTCCCGAGCTGCCCTGTCCGGGCAACAGCTTGGCAGCTCTTTGGTTCCACAGCCAGGGGAGCATCTCTGCTCTGGATCAGTGCTGGGCCACGCCACCAACAGTACTGCTGCCACGAGGGCGGGCACAGCACAGCCGGCGGTACCTGAGGCTGCTTTTGCCACTGGTACTGCTCTGTACTCTGGGCTCTTCTGCTCTGCTCAAAGGAACTGGCAGAAGGTGGACACTACAGACCCCACACACCTCATGGCTGCTCCTCTGCTGCACATCCGGACCACAGAGCCAGGCTTTCGGGCAAATCCGTAGGATATGGCACAAAATATCTGCAAAATATCAAGCACACCGGAGTGCCTGGACACCCCAACAGAAGTCGTTGTACACGAAATCTAAACACATTTTGAATTTAGTCTGTTAGGAACTAGTGGCTCTCACTAATGCCTCAGACAAACCAAACCTCAGCACCTGATGCTCACATCAGCCTAAAGCTTAACTACAGGAAACCCTTGGATAGTCTTACTGTCCTTCAAAACCATCGTTCAAAACCAAACAAGCTGTAGGTACAAGGGGAGTAACACACACAGCCAACTTTTTTTTTATAAAAGTATTTTTAATAAACTGATGGATTTAAGTTTAAGATGCTAGACAACCTGTTGCCATGTACAGGTAACAAAAGTCAAAATTCTTTGAATTTTATACAAATACTATGTCGTACAGTAAACTTGAATACAAGTTTACAAAAAATGCATCAGTGAATATTCAGCTTGTAACCAACTTCCAACAGTGAAAATTACCATCTATCCATAGTGATCAGAATTGCATTGCAAATTTTAGAAGTAATGCAACTATGTTTTTTTTTTTTTCCCAAGCCACTCTGAAGTTACTGGTGCACACTGGACAGTACATTGGATTTTTTTGGCTTGCTGAACAGAAAATGGCATTTAAATAAAATGACTGAGTTAAACAATGTAATACATATCAAAAGTACTATCTCACAGAAAATTAAACAAGAATGAGAAAGTAAACAGAGCAGAACCCTGAAGTGGTGATATTTTTCTACCCGTTTTGATGGAACAGATTCCACAGGTGTCCAGCTTTCTCACAGCATTTTGAAGTGTTCTAGTCCTAGCACAGTGTGGTCATTAGTAGACTAAAGTAATCCCTGCTTGGCAGTAATGCTGGTGAAAGGTAACTTGCTCTATTGCTAACAAATCGGAGTAACCACTGGCAGGGTGACTTCTTGCAGGCATCCAGCGGAGGCTGAGCTGACAGCACACGATTGAAGTTACAGTACTGCTCGCTTTGATACAATACCCAACAACCTTCAGGGTTCAGGTGTCAGTTTCCTCACAGGATTTACAAATGGATGGTTTCAAACAAACAAAAAAAAGTCTTTATGGAGCGTAAGACAGTATTTTCACCTGTACAGCTACCAATAAAATGAATGGTTTTGTTACAAACTTTCCAGTCTGCTTTATAAAAAATAGTCTTAGTTTTACTTCTAAATAAAAACTGTGCTGTGATCTGTCACGTTCTTGCATTGTACATGCTGTAATTGTGTGTGTTAATGAAGGTGTAGAGATTTGTGACCTAGCGCTCTGGATGTATCAGAAGCCTAAAAAGCTGATTTTGGTACATAAAAGGTAGCAATGAAAATTCATTCTATTTATTTTTCCTAAAGCCTAGGAAAAGCTACAGTACGTTGCTAGATCAGTGGCCTCAACCCTGAGCTGAAATAAAGGACCTGCCTCGGCCAAGAAACTCAGTCACGTTACCACCACAGCTGCACCGCACAGACAGAACCACCTGTCTGCAGCCTGTTGTCTGAGCTGTGAGTAGTGCGAGATTCAGTTCTGTAATGCTTGAGAGTTGACTGGAGACCACCATATTCATTTTCACTACAGGGAAAAAAAGGAGAGGAGAACTCAAATTCGGAGTGAAAAGCACTCAACAGGGAGGGTCAGTATATCCAGCTTCTGGAGATCAAACAGAGAATGAAGTTAGTGGCAGACTCACCAGTCTTAAGCATTTCCCACTTGGTAGAAGACATTATTAAAACGCGTACCAAAATACAGTTATGGAGACGTCTACTATTATCTCGTCGTTTCCAGAAGAAGTCTCACTTGATTTCCTGCCCCCGCCCCAGAACCGCGCATATCTCTCTCTGTACTACACTGCATCACAGAAGATAAATGAAAACCTAAAGTCTGTCTGATGAAGGATTCAAGCCAGGTGGCAGCAGAAAAACTTCCACTTTTTTCTATCACAAGTCGGAGCTCACAACCATAAGAGTTCTTACTATGATACAGCTACTGCACCTTCCCGTAGGGTTCAATGGCACCATTACCCATGGCCAGGAGCATTCATAATATGAAGCATTTTGCCTCCCAAGAGGACTTTTTTTTTTGCTTTTAAACAGCAGAAACTGCAGAGTCAGTATTTCATTCAACAGAAAAACTAAACCCAGCAAAAGACTGTAAATAAAGCTTGTAAGAATCATTTGTATTTCTAGTAATGCACACTTCTTTGTGAGCTGATCGGTTTAGGGATGGTATGTTTCTTGTTGGTTTAAGGCAGCAAGTCTTACAAAATGCTCAAGCTCACCTCCCTCATGTTTGTGCTACTGTAGAGCCTTATGTGCACAATAGAACCGCACTAATTTACACTAATGATTGGAAGAACAATTAATTCTCTTGGTAAGTGAACAAGAATAAGGCATTCCATTATATATTCTGATCACTAATTATAATTTAGCTCTAATTATAATCTACCAGCAAACATACTTCTGTGTTTTAGAAAATAGTATCTCTTACCTTCAGATATAATTATGTGTGCAGATTAGTGGGTTCTGCTGTGTAAACACGCAGGTGCATAAGTAATTTTCAGGTTTTTCTTCATTACATCTGATAAGAAAGTTAATGCCACAGATAGAGACTGTGGGAAAATAAATTAGGATTTCTCTATCATTTGTGCGGATATGCACAACTGGGCAGTAATTTATAGCTCAAAAAAAGGACACGAATGTTTACAAACTCAAATGAAGCAAAATCAGCAGCAGGAAGCAAAGGCCATTCCCCAACCATAAATGGCTTGTTTTACACGATTCCAAACTATATGAAACAAACAAACAAAAAAAGGAATACAAGTACTAATTTATATATACAAGTTTGAAATCAAGTAAAGCAAAGAAGTGAAACATTTGTTGATGCTTCTAGCAGGTGATATTCATGTCTCTAAATCCTGAAGTAAACTTCAAGTAAAGACAGAAGACAGGATGAAAACTTTATGGCTGAATTACAAAAAAAAAAAGAACTGGATTGATGTGCATTGCAATGAGATAGAAATTTCCCTTCATATGTGCAAAAATCCACAGTTTCATTAATGTAGAGGTCATACTTCTAGGAACAGATTTTAGACCAAACCAGTCTCCCTACATCCTGGAATCTACCTGTTTACATCAGCCACTTTAAGTGCACAGTACCCTGTTCACATATATAGTATTCAGCAGTTTCTGGCATTTCTCAATTTAACGTTCTCCTGCCTTAAATCTTGAAAACAAAAGGGAAAGTTCATCCAGGGCATCATACCACTGCTTTTCATTTATACCAACAGTTAAATCAAACTCAAATTCTTTCTTCTTCCATGGTGGCAGGAGTCCTTACAGGACTTGTAAACAGCAGTACACAATACTGTAAACAAATAATTTAAGTTCTGCTTTATGCAAGATGTTAACTCAGGTCTACCAAACAGGTGAAAATGAAAAGGGTGGCTTCACACAAAATCCTTCCCTTTTCTCCCAGCAATTCCTTTCACTACGTAAATAATCCTGAGCTGAAACAGGGGTTGATGAGAGCTTTTTTTTTTTGCATATAAAAACAATGTTCTAGAGTTGGCTCTCATGTTCTGTCAGGAAGTCAATTGCTGAAGAGATCAAACTGAAGTATTTCAAACCATTTGCTACTTTGGAGGAGGACTTATAATTTGGTGTGGCGTCCAGTTCTAGACCCAGATGCCGAGCTTGCCAAGGAAGCTGACGCTGCTGCATCCTCAGCTTCCTCCAGCTCATCGTGTAGCTCCTGGCTAACACTAGACTGGAGGGCTGCAGGAGTTAGCCACTCCTTTGGCAGGCAGCTCTGGAGGAAGGGTATACAAGAGCTGAAGTAGGCAAGGCGATTCACCCATCGTGGGATCTCTTTTCCACACAGAATCTATGGGGGAAGGAGAAAGAAAGAGTTAATTTGTTTTCTGGATTCAGCAGTAACAAAACTGCAGAACTGTAAATAAAAAGCAAAAGCTGCAGCAGCCTTACAGTTTATATATCACAAATGCCAGTCAAGAAGCACCCAAGTTAGCTGCACTATGACAACTTTCTCCATCAGTAAAGGCAGCATTCCAAGTCCCACAAAGAGACCTATATTCCATTGTGAAAGTTGGACACATGGTTCTGTGATTTTCTTAGAAGTTCTGAAAAGCCTAACCACCTCACTCTCTTTGAATAACTTCTATAAAAGGCACAGAAATTAGTTAAGCTATGGTTTCTGTTCAGTGCTGATTCCTCAGAAACGGAAATTGCAGGAGAAACCTCGCTATTACAAGAAAAGCGCCCTGAACTCAAGTGGCCAGACAGACAGTGTCAGTACCGTAGCTGTACGGAGTTACACACACAGCTGAGCCTCTGGACTGTGGTGGCCTCTGACGACTGCCACAAGACGTCACTACCCTACGGTGCACAGGCAAAGCACACACTTCGGTTCACTGCAATGGGAGCAGCTGTGCAATCCACAGCTGGGCTCAACTCCTCAAGAATGTGTAAAGTTGCATGAAGTACTTATTTTTATGGCACATCAGTCATGAAACAATTTTGTTGTCACTATCCAAGGAGTGAGCTACTTTACTTCACTACCTCCATATTCACTTCTGGTATTACAGTGCAAATCTGGAGACCCTGAGCAGCATTTAACTTGCAATTATACCCACTTTTATAGCCAATTTGAGCACTAAATAGGACAAGACATAAAACGAACAATATGACCGTGCAGCTGAAATGTATGGCAAAACCCTGGCCATATAGGCCAGATTTCACACCAACTGCAGTTTTGTCAGTGTCTCACCCTACTTACTTGTACCAGCATTGCACATGAATCATCATCTCAATAAAATTTTCCACTACCACTGGAAGATCAGTCTACATAAAACACAGGCTATACAGTAAGTATGCATTAACTATTTTGGAAAAAAACACAATTAAAATCTATGAAAAATCTGGGGAAAATAGCCATTCTTATTTTGGAGTGTTTCAATGCAACGTTAGAATAAATTCTGGCAAGCACAGATTGTCAACTATCAATAAAAATAAAAATTTCCATTCTCCTCTTTGTCCTGGATTATTTGTTCCTGACCCTTTCCCTTGTGCGGACACACATGTGAATGATCAGGCATTCAATCATATTGGCAAACTGATCATGTTACAACAAAGCGAGGGGAAAAAGCAAAGCCCCTTCAACTCCTCAGTCAGGTACTTTGCCTGACCACTCAAGTATCTACATGACCAAGACACAGGTGCTGGCAGAGCAGTAACTTGACAAAAGCCTCTCAAGCAGAAGATTAACATTGTCTGGGTAACTTCAATGCCTTTGCTATTCTTTAACATTAGGTCCTAACCTTGGAAATTATTTTCAGTGTGACGGGTCTGTGGGGAAATACAAATAATCCGACAAAAATAACATGTAGTTCTATCTTCAGGAGCAATCCCTGAAACAACTGAAATTATTCTGAAATCTTGTTAATACTTTACTTGCTAGGTATCTCTTTAGGAATGCACCTCTGCTCTAACACAAGCTATGTATGACAAAAATATTTAGCAGCAAAATCTGGCGCTTTGAACATAAGCATAAATACAACCTGAAAAATGATGACGTTTGCCCAAGGTATCAGAGATAGGAAGTTGAAAATTAAACCAAACATTCTAAAGGACCAGAAGGAGACGATGCTCTGTAGGCACCTGTGAAGCACCCTTCTATAGACTTTTATGTTTGTTTACCTCAGATAAAGCTGAAGAAAAGTGATTGCAGTTTTTGTGCATTAGGTGATAAGCATTTCCTTTGAATTCCTTTCCAAGTTCTTCTACTATTTTTTCTATATCATCTTCCATAAAGTCAGTACTGCCTAGAACCACAGCTTCTCTAGAAGAGAAATAGAGAGTAGAAGATGATCAGGCTGCCATGATATAGGTGGACTACTGTACATACATTGCTCAAAAGTCACCTCACTGTGGGCAGCAAGATCTTTCTGTTCTCTAAGAATAACAAAGATTCTTTCTATTCCATTCTACGGCACCACTTTCATCTTTACCATGAGAGATTATGTTTCCTTGCCGATTATCCACCTTGAAAAAGTTACTGCATTGCTTATGCTGTATGAGTAATAAGAGTTAGCCCCAAGTCCACAAAATTTGTACACATTTAAGGAATTCAGTGGTATGCTAAAAAAATGTTCCTTGCTGTAGACACTTCATTGTTGCATCACCTCTGTCCATCTTTCATTTCTATGCAAACACATGAATTTGTCAGCAAGTCAGCAATCCTGTATAATTCAATACATCTGCCCTCAAAAATAAATGCAACATATTGTCTTTTTCATATACTTTCTCAAAGAGCGAGAAAATAGGTTATCTTTCTTACTTAAATTTAAATGTTTCTCCTAGCTCAGAAGCATTTCCTGGTGAAATCTCAAATATTCCAGAAAAAGGGTATGGATGACCACCATAGGCAAATTCTGAAAGAGAAAGCTCAGATTTAACAAAACCAGCATCTGATGACAGTAAAGAACAGCAGAGCACACTGACTGGAAAATGACTTCACAAGGATCTAAAGCTAGCAACTAGACATGTTACTTACATGGGGAGCAAATGAAATGAGCTGGAAATGAATAGTTTTGTCAGTTACTAGTCAGCCTAAGTAAAAACTGACAGAAAATTTCCTACATCAGTGTACAGGTTTAACTTGAATAACTGTGCAGTAAATACATATTATTTTAATTGTGTAAGTGAGCATTTACAAGTTAAATTGTATATCTTGTTCTTTCTTGTCTTTAAAATTCCACTTGCATATGTCTAAATTGGGGATTCAAAGTACTGCATCCTCAGAGGTCTGAAGGCTCTTCTGTTCAGTGTACACTACAGCCTTCAGTGTGGCAGTGAGTAGTGGCCTAATAGGTTTTTAAAAATTTCTTGATTTGCAAGAGAACTGTCATGAATTCTTTACTATAACAAGAAAGTAAACCAGTGCATGCATGTTAAGTCTGCACATAGCATCTGCTGGCTTAAGCACTGACACGACATGAAAATACCGTGGTACGCTGAAGCTTCCGTCTGTGTCTGTAAGATAACAGAGCATGCCGCACCCAGAGTGTAATAAAAAGCTTTAAGCATGACTTCACACTTCCTTTCCTCAAAACTGTTAGCACCTCATCCAAGTCTAGCACTCAGTTTTGTGGATAATCTTTTTTACAACAGGTTAATAAAGTTTGATGTGCTTCAAAAAATGCGAATCACTGTTCTAGCAGGGGCACGACCTGCTATATGAGAAAGCTGCCATAATCCCAACAGGAAGGGAGGCACATGTATTTGGCACAGCTCAGAAACTGGGCTTCAGGCACAGCACTGGTAGGAGTCATGTCCTTCTGGGTCAGATTAAAACAAATCCAAAAAAAAGTTTTAACAATGAGCATTGTATTTTGTCAATTTGTTGTTCTGGTAACACTTGCAAAACCAGATACAATGTGACCATTATAGTAGCCAAAACACAGTGTAAGATAACTTTGGGCAGTGTGGTCTTTGGCGTGCAGGCCCTGCCTTTTGCTCCTTCCCCTCACCTCCCAACACGTTCCAAAAAAACCCCAAAAACCCGCTGCAGCACACTTGCCTTCTTTAACTGGACTACCTTCAGCAACACCATCACCTCACTGTGCCATTATACTGGGCAGAAACACCTCAGCCCTGAGCCCGTGCTATGGTGTGCACAGAAACGCCTCCTGGCTGCAACGCAGGTTCAAAGGGGACTGAACTGATCAGGAGGCCGCAGCACCCAAGCACAAACCATTTAGCAAAATTGAAAAGCATTGCTGTTATTTACCACAACGGTACCTTTTATGAACAGCATGTATGGGATGCCTATAAAAGAAACTGTCTCTAAAACAAACCAACCTACCAATAAGGAATAGACTTTTTCCTGAGCATCATGCACTTTTAGGTGCCTCTCTGCAACATATTATTGCTCCTGTAGTTAAAAATTAACTCCCTGCACTAGGTACTGACAGAATACTGAGGAAAGGCTTCAACCCTGCTTACACAAAGCACACATTTGTTTTATGTAGTTTTTTTAAAGTATTTCCAAACCTAAAATAAAGATTTCTATGCCTGGCTGAATAAACTGTACACTTTTTCATAACTGCCTAGCTTTATACAAGAGAATGCATGACAGCTACCGGATTATTCATGTTCAAGGTTTTTTTTTCCAGAGGCAGAATAGATGAGAAAGAGATGAACAGGTTTCAGGAGCTAGACTCTCCTCACTATCTGAAAAATACTTTTTAAATAACAGCATTACTGAAACAAAAGTTATGTTTTTCTTGTACATACCTCGGCCATACACCTCTATACCCGAGTGAAACACTCCAATTCCAAGGGAAGAAGTATATTCATTCATCCAATACTAAAAGGAAAGAAAAAAAAAAAAAACCAAACCAAAACTCTAGTTAGTTTTTTGTACAGATTTATGTTCTCATAGCAGACTGTCCCCCACATCAAAAGCATTAAACCCTATCACAAAGTGGAAACTGCACAACCCATTTTACGGGAACAGAATGTCATTAAAATTCCCCAACTGTAAACAGTGAATTAATTTCATTAGGTGCTATTCCAATGTTTTAATGCTGTCAAAGTTTGCCAGTCAAGGAGTCTGTACCTGGGAGAAATCCAGATCAACCTTCTATTTGTCAACAAGCTGTAGATTGTAAAGTTTGCCATTAGGTGGAAGACATTCTAGAATCAAGTCTTGTAATTTTAAGGAGCACATTTTTCTTTAAAGTACATCAGAATATAGGACTGTGAGATACACACACCGACCGTCATTAATAGCAATGACCACACCTGCCTATGAGCAGATGAACACAAGACATACTCAGAGATGGACTGAAATTACCTTATTATATTTTGTCTTTGAATACTCAACAAGAGGTCACCATAAAAGAGACAAAGCTCTCTCTCCAAGCTGCTGATGCATGGGTCACCACACATCAGGTTTAAGCCCTTTGCATAGGTCTGACATCTGTTTCCAATATATCGCTTGTATTGCAGCCAACAGAAACCAGATGCATTTCAAAAGGAATCAGAACTGAAAATCTTTTAGAAAAGGGAAAAAACAGTAAAGAAAGGAAACTTCCCTGAGTGCTTTCTCTTTTCTTTTATGAAAGTGGCAGCAGCAGCAAGTGACCGTCAGAACCTAACTATTACCTTCAAGACCTCAAAGACGCACAGAGCTCTGGAAAAGGAAAACCTTGAAGTACTCTCTCTGTCTACATCACCACCCTCAAAATATCAGTCTCCAAGCATTAAAAAATGTCAAGTGACACACAATTTAAGAGGGAACCTGAAACAAAGTCTAAAAAAAATCTTAAAAGCCTCAAAACTGAAACTGACTAGGAAGAAAAGCCTCAGGAAAATACAAGGAAAACATTATTTTGTCAATTACTCCAATAACAGGATTTTTTCCCTCCCAGAGCATCTCTGTGAACTTTTACAAAGCAGACTTCAGAAAGTCAACTGGCAGGCAGCATACAGGCTGAGGTAGTACCCCAGTAAATTAATACTGGTTTAGCAAGCAGGCAGAAAAAAAGAAACTATCTTCTTCACAAAACCTGTTGACATAATCAGTGTTTTCTGATGCAAAGTCACTAAGCAGCACAGCAATGATAGAAATGTAAAAGGTTGCAGGTGTCACACTTGAAGATGTGCTAGCTGGAGTGAGTGTGTAATTTACAGTGCCATCGCAAACATTATGGCGTGTAAGCTTTTTGTCTCCCAATAAAAATGATACACTAAACCTCAGGCTGACAAGCTATTAATAAAAACAAAAACAAGTTAAATGGCTAAAAGAGCACATCATGCCAATAGTTACAAACAGACAAGCCAGCTGTGGGAAATTTTGTCAATACTATTAAAGAGCAGGCAGATTTTGTGCCTTATATTTATTTAAAGCTCAATTTTGATCCGTGGATAAATTTTGCTTAAGACTAAACTTTACCCTTAGCTTCAATTTCTGGGTTTGTCAGTGTAGTGCTATGTTAGCTAGTGGGGTATGGATGACTACACTAAATCATCACCTTAGTCTATTTAAAGGGCTTAGCAGTTCTTTCCTTCCACCCCCCAGAAAAGAGCAGAGAGCAAATCTGTATGAACAAACTACATCCAGAAATACACTGTGTTAATTTACTCTGTATAGAAAGATATAGAACAGGGAGAAAACAAGAGGGCAAGAAAGGAGAAGGATGCGAACACTACTCATCTTAGTGGGTTTGTGAGCATAAAAAATGGATTCTGCTAATGAGGTGAAATCGAAGTCCCCCAGAAAACAGAAGAGCAACTGCAACATAAACCTGTTCTAGTTGTGAAGTCATTCCTACCCCACAGTTTACCAGCTCACCATTTCAAAATAGTTTCAGGTTAATATTTATAGTCAAAACCGTAGGCACTGTCACTGTACAGTTTGTCAGCACTGGCAAAAAGTACATTTGCCTAATGGGAAGGTGTATCCTAATGAACCTAATCTAGAACTGAGCTAGACAGGGTCTCTGGTGCTCCAGTCTTTCCCTGTCCTGGGCACTTGTGGCCAGAAAACTCAGAACCTGGCTGCTGTATTCCAAATAACCTACATATCATGTATCCATTGGATCTGTTAATGCCAAGCAAGGTTATGGCTGCTCTCTAAAAATAGAGCAAAACTTACACAAGATATCTCACATGCAGCGGGATAGAATAAAGCCTGGTTGGTTATGAGACAGAAAAAAACGAGGAAAAAAATTATTCACGGTCCTCCCCACCCACAACCCCACGAAACCAAACACAAAGTATAGGGAGAGGACAGAAAAATGAGTCACCAAGCCTTCTCATTGATCCGCACAGAAGCGGATGAACGGAATGGAAAGCTGATCCAACAAGGTATTCAGCACGGCCTGCACCTGTCCAAGTACGGGTTCCTCCTCACTGGTGCCACCTAAATACACAGGGCCTCGCTACACTACACAAAGTGAGCACTGGTGGCAAGTAAAACAAAAGTTAGCAGCTTTGGAAGAAGTGCCTGAAGCAAGCTGGCACTTTACTTCATATTTCCAGTAAGAACAGAGTAGGTTAATTGAAGATAAAAGAATTTCAATGAGGCAGAATTACTTTCCCCCTAGGAACAGTAATTATATCTAATTATTACTTAATCTGGATGAGCTATTGGAAGGTTCGTCCCATTTTCTCATTGAACAAAATGCCTTATCTCACTGAAGGAAGAAATGCAGGACAAATGCAACAAAGAGTGCTGAATTTGGCTGCAGCTGAAAACATTATATACAACTTACAAAATAAAGATTGTAAATTAAATTACATCTGTATAGCTCACTGGTTCGGTAACATGCCCAAACTGATCCCAAATGCTACATCCTTGTTTCCATTACGCAAACTGGATTCCCTTTAGTCTTGATATGGATTTTGCCATAGTAGTATGGTGCAATCCCATATCCTCAACATTTTGCAATATGTCAGTCTTGTAAAACAGGATTTCAGGTTTAATCTATCATAAGGAAAATATTACAGAAGTATTTTTCTATATGCACAATAAAGTCAGGTCACTACAATGAAAGAAGAACACTAATCCCAGTGCTTCAAAAATATCTTCAGAGTTTTCATTTACATTAATACTTTAGCTTGTTATCGCCTTGTTTGACAAGGGAAAAAATAGGATACTACTTGGGCACAAAAACCTAGACTCCTAAAAATAGCAGTTAGTTAAAATAAAGCTATAAAGTACTCCAGTTCTCAAAACACAATATATCAAAGTCTTCACCCTACCCTTTTAATGATCATAAAAGATGTTCAAAGGCATGAACTGTACCACGTAAATACACCCTTAAGCTTCTCTCCCTCCATAAAGTTACCAGTACTTGAAAGTCTACTTTCTTCTACAACATACGCATCCCCCTCGCACTTTGGTTCTATCAAAGACTTTCGCTTTTTCAAGCACTAAGGACATTGGAAGGGTATATCCTCCAAAAGCAACTAACTCAGTCCTGTAAGGAGTTCCAACAGGAGCAAGGTCACTTGGGATTCCCCTGCATACCTAAGCAGCTGCCTGGGAAATGAAACCATGGTTTGCGTTCAGGTTAAAAACAAGCTGTTCGTTATTACAGTAATGTTGGTTCTGTCAGCCAGGTGAATAACAATGGTCTCTTGTTCCACGAGAGAAACAAAAAGTCCCAAGCCCAAATCTAAACTACAGAAAAATCCCAAACACGCTTCCAAGTGACATGGAACGTCAGAAGCAAAGAGCAAACCTGCTTATGTCTCAAACACGCAGTTGGCATGGTTTGTTGAAGAAACAGAACTTCAAAACTGCTATTACAGAACACTCCTCCCTTCTTCCACCCACTCCTAGTGCCCCCAAATAAAGCAGTACCATTGATTTCAGCAGGCTGTTGCACAAGCAGTAAAAACTGCTATGCAACATGAAAGTGAGGTTTTGGTTTCAAACAAGTTTCAAATGGACTGAGATGCGGTTTAGCAGAGAAGTCTGACGAAGGACGTACACTGACGGTATCTTTCAGACATCCGCGAAACCGTGTTTTTCCCACGAATTTGAAGGAAAACTGTTTCTCTAATGTTCAAATAAGGTAGACATTGCTACAAAACAACAAACAGGACTGAAGGAGGAAATAGAAATATTCTCCTTAGTGGTCTCATCTATGTATAATCTGTGGTGGCGTACAGCTTCACCAATTAGCACAACTGCCAACTAATGCACAAGAAGGCACCCCTGCACGTAATCAAACAAATAAATGTGCTTGGCTGTTTCTTTTGGAGAGTAAGTTCCTTCCACAGACGGTGGCTTTAGAGACAATGTGAATTCTCGACAGAGGCAGAGCTCCAGTAATAACAACAGGATAACCAACAGTCCCTGACCGTGTCCTTAGGAAAAGTATGACACTAGCTTTTAGGAGCACACCCTTCCTGTTGTTTTTTTCCCTCACTTCCCTTATGTCAACTACCAGGCTTCCTAGGATGGTTGGAGTAAAACTGATCGCAGCAATTCAGCTCTGGAGGAAAAAGAAAGGATGATGTGAATGGAAAAGTAGACTATCACAAGAGAAAAAGAAACACCATGCTGAAGTCACACCCCACCAGTGAGACTGGAGCTTCTCAGAGGCCATGGCACTACTTTCCAGGCAGGCATTTACACAGGAGTCAGTCCACTCTGTTAAGGTTTCACAGCCTGCCTGTGAACTCGGCCCACTTTGCACAGCTAAGCAAGTCTTTGTGAGAACAGTGGGTCTTCCATTTTGGTGAGTCAGAAGTGCGTCAAGCCTTGACTTCAAAGGTATTCTTATGTAAGAGTCACGAAACCGAAGTCCTACTTCTTTCTCTGTACAAATATTTATAGCTAAGATATGTAAAACCATCTATATTTATGCTAAAAGAGATCCCCCAATATATATATTCGCACTGTAGTCCAGAGAAACCATATATACGCATGTGAGAGGGCATCCTTCCCTCCTCAAGTCTAGTATAAATAAGGCACACTGTACCTTTCCCTCATATTAGCATCACATATGAGCTCAAGCAGGTGAGCAAAGACCCCTTCTTTTCTTCTCCCATCTCTCAGAAAATCATAGCGAACAGACTGTTCCCGTCTCCAGTCTCCCCTCACTGTCTGTAATGATGGAAACCAAAGCTGAGGTAACAGGCTATATTTGCTGGAGACAGAACTCAAACACAGGAGTGGGCAAAAAATCCCCCCCCTCAAAGGACACCGATCGCTAAGGTAAGTAGTAGAGTGAAAGAAAATAATGACAAAAATCAGGCTAGTTCCTATGATATCGTAAATGTATTCGATTTCAAGCCAGTTAGCTCCCTATTGATTGCTATTAAACATTTTAGCATTTGAATGCGACTGTTCCCAAGCAAAACAAGCTGTATTTTCTCACTTCCAGCAGTCACTGACACTACACTATATACCTTCGCCCTTTCAAAACAGCGAAGGTTCACTTTAAAATGGTGGTGGTAGGAAAACCTATCCAAAATAAGCTAAGTAACACAACCACTGTCACCTGAAGCTAGTTCTCCATCTTACTGTCCCTCTACCAGGAAACTGGAAACTTGGTCAGAGAACTAGTGCCACTCGTTCTAATTTCCAGCGATTAAAACGCATTAACAGATAATATTTTCTTAACATTACTTATCCAAACCTCCTGTTCCATGCAGGTACTTACACCTCATTTGTTACCATGGCATTTGAGCAGCTTCCAGCTGAAGCTAAGACAATACAACAGTTAATGTAGGTGCCACATAAAGATCATCCAGGAGGGAGGGAAGGTGAGCTCATAGGGCTGCAAACCAAGCTGGAGCGATTCTTTTATTTCTACCAAGTCGCAGCCATAACAAAACTATTCAAAAATTATGGTCTAGAAAAGAATCACCTTGCTGACACTGTGCTAAAAAGCTCTTATCCTTGCAGAGACAGAGGTTGTCCCCAGCTACCATCCTCCTGGAAACCTGGACCCTTTTCTGGCTTTCGTGACCCGAAACGCAGGGCCTCCCCGCTGCTGAGCTTTGGGGCAGTAGCAGAGGGAGCAGCACAGCTCAGGGACGCTCACGGCAGGGGAAGTTTCCCTCGCGACAAGGAACGGATCCACCTGCCACTGGAAGACCCGGCCCGGCAAACTTTCGTCGCAGGTCACAGAGGGGCTGTATAAATCGTCAGGCCTCCCAAATCACCGCCCTCGCCCCCCCGCCTTTCCCTCCCCTCCCCGAGTTCGTTATTTCTCCCGCTCCGCCGCCCACGGATGCAGCTCCCGCGGGGACGGGCATGGGAAGGACAGGCAAAGTTTCCCAGCCGCCCTGGCCCCCGCAGGGCAGGACACTCCCCGCCGCCGCCCTGCCAGGAGGGGGCCGAGACCCCCGCCCGCCGCCCCGTGCCGGTGGCTCACCATGTCGTAGACGTTCAGGATCACCAGCTGGTTCGCCATAGCCGGCGGCCCGCGGGCGCCCCCCGTCCGCTCG
>VYZQ01070901.1:0-13765 GCA_013400655.1 Mystacornis crossleyi
ACCCAAACTGTTCTATGATTCTAGTCTTATGAAGTCCACAACTGTAAAAGCTCTACAGCTACACTAGCCCACACTATTGGTGACCTCAGTGAAGGATTGCATCAAGGATTCATTAAAAAAAAACACACAAACAAACAAACAAAAAGAAACCCACCAAAAAACCCCAACCAAATGCCCCCCCATCCCCTCACCCCCGCAAAAGCCCCCAAACAAACCAAATCCCAAAACGAAATGCTGCAACTGCCAGTAACTAACTCTTACCTCTAGATTCTCTACGTTTTCTCAGTTGCCCAAGACACGTCCTGGCCTAAGCTTCTCATGTCTTCCTGGCTGTTACTTTGCTCTTTGACAACTGTACAAAACTAATAATCTTAAAGTTGCCTATGAATACCACAGACATCTCACATATGCTGAAACTTAACATCAGAAGATTAAAAATCACCAGTCAAGCCTTTGAGGACTGTTAAACAAGAGGTATCCAGGCCTGCTAGTTGTAAACTTTTAGACAACACATCCTGGAAGACTTATGTTTATCGGTGACACCTGGCTGAGAGGGCAGCTCTGCCTCTTTCCACACAGCTATCAGGTGTGCATTGTGCTTTGCTGGCTTACTTGTGCTTTTGCTTGTGCTCTCATAAGGCCACTCTATCTCAAACCACTCATGCAGCACAGCTCTGCACTGCCCTCCTGCTGGGAATAATGTGATAGACAGGAGTGAATTACAGCCCACCTTATCCCAATGGAGGATGGGGGAGATAGGGCCAAGACTGAGCTTTGAGCAATTACAGTCACTGCAACTCCTGTGCTCCAGAAGAGACTTTCTTAGGAACTCTCCCTGAGGATCTCCAGGAAAGTGGAGCCTCTGCTAAGTGTGAAAGGAGGCATGAGCTCCACGGCCCAGCCCAGTATGAAGAATATTTCAGTACCTGGAATTTGGTCCAGCAGCTGGGGCTGCAGAACTGGTAGACAACCCGGTCTGTCTTGTTGTAATAGCAGGGTTCAGATAAACTCTTTCTGCAGAAGCTGCAGGGTCTAGGGGGACCTGATGAAACAGACAGGAATTGGTGAGGGCAGCAGCACAGGATGTGGGACTGGATTTTGAGGATGGCATGCAAACTACTCACTCATCCTCAGTCTGTCAAGCTACTATCAAAAAGCAAAGGACAAGAACACCAGGAAACTAAGAGCACCAGATTCTGCTAGGACAGAAATGTTAAACAGATGGAGAGCAGAGTGGTTCAAGGAAGTGACCCTGGCTCTGTAGGAATTTGGACAAAATAGGCTGCAATACTTGTCCCATTCCTGGACACCCCAGTACTCCATGTAATGGAAAGGGTAATGCCAACACAGTCCAGCACAACTGCTCCCTGCATTCTCAAGAACAGCAATGTACACTGCCCTGTGGATTAAGATGTCTGCATGCTGCAAGGGTTCCTCCTCTGCACTGCCACTTGTCTCACTGGACTCTTCTCCAGGGTTTTACCTTCTTTTCAATCTCATCCACAAGCAACAAACAATACCAAGGAAGGAATTAAGAGGTGATGATTCCCTCCACACAGGTGCTCTTACCAACTAAGCCTGACTGCTTCACTTTGTGGGAGGTAGTGCAGCAAATGGAGCAGAACAGGCCCATCTTGCCACTGCGATCCACGTTGGGCAGCATGTCAAAGTTCTTGCACAGCGTCTTGCACCACATGCAGGGGTATACCCGAGTGTTCTTCTGCAAACACAGAGCACAACAGAGCTTCCAGGGGACCATCACAGCTGGCAAGGTCCAACTATCACATCCCACCCCACTGCTGTATCCACCACAGGACTGCTCTCCTGCAGTGACCACCTGGTGCCAGGGGCAGGCTCATAGTCTGCAGATTCAGACGGTGGTAGCAAAAAAAAGTTGCCTTTGGCACTTCAACTTCTCATTTCAAGGCTAGCCTGGCAGGAATACAGAGTTTGACAATCCCTTCCAAGACAGTTATGTGAAGACTGCTCAGGTGACAGAGGCACATATCCAGCCCCGCTTTGGGGATACATCCAAAAGCCAGTCCATGCTAACTGCATGGACCAGTGTCACTCTACCATCAGCTCACTGACTTTCTGACCCATGCTTGGGTCCATGGTGGGCCCCATGCTGATTATATCAATTCTGTTTGCCTGCTTCAAGGTTTCCCCACAGCAATCTTTTAACTTCTTTGTTAGCAATAAAAGATCAAGGGGATTTAATAAAATTTAATAAATATTGATAAAATTTAATAAAATGCCCTATGTCACACCAAGCAAAGTTGCTGTGTGCCCACAGAGACAACCCCCCACTCCAGGCAGCTGCCTCCACACACCTTCTTGTAACTGTTGAGACACGCAGAGTTGCAAAAGCGTTTTTGCTGGCCTTCGTGGAAGAGGTACTCCAGGGGCAAGCCCTTGTTGTAGATATAAAGTCCACAGTTGTCACAGCAGTTCGTTTTCAGCCCCTTGGTGGCCCGGAACTTGGTGAAGCAGGCGTCACTGCAGATGCGGTGAATCATGTTCCCATTGCTGACCTCGTGCTGGATCTGCAGAGACATCACTGCTGTCACTCCCCAAACCACCACGGGCCTCCTTCCAGTGCAGCTGTATCACTACAAGCACAGCCCTTGGGACAACAGGCACTAAAACTCTGGGGAGTGCCATACTGGAAGCTGGTGTGGACTCAGGGTGGCCTCTCTTGACAAAAGTCAGAGGAGTAACTGGGAGAGCAGAGGGGCAGGAAGCAGTGAGCCTCAGGGCAAGGAGAAGCTTGGGAGTGAGCTCAAGCCAGGTCAGGGGCTGAGGCCTCACACCACAGGAAAACCTGGCAAGTGACCTGGTCTTGACCAAGTGCTGTGGGTCCTAAGCACTTCATCCAGGACATGGGAAGAACAAGGGATTTGTTTACCTCGCCAGGTTTGTGGCAAACACTGCAGCGGCTGGTGTCCGAGGGGTCTGCAGACTGAGGTGCTGGTCTGTGCTGCTGGGCCTCGTAGAGGGAAAGGCAGACAGAGGTGCAGAACTCATGGAAAGAGCCACCTGAACCAATCTGGGCAACCACAGAGTCCCTGGTGTTCCAGATCTCCCTGGGGATCAGGAGGGGATGTGTTAGTGCAGGGACATATGAGCCCTGCCACACAGAGATAGGATGGCTCAATGCAATGCATGGGACTTTCTGGTCCCAAAAAGTTGGCAAGAACTGTCTCACAGCAGCTTCTGTCCTGGCCCAGAGGAGTGGTGTCTGAAGACGGAGCATGCAGGAGGTTGTTTTGAGGGGAGGCTGGAATATGGAGCACTAAGTCTGGGGACAGGCAGGGAATTGGAAGAATGTGAAGGGGGTGTAGGGAGCATGGGATAGGCAGTGTATGAAAGAAGACATGGGGCAGCAGCTGGCAGTGGGCAGCAGTGATGTGGGTGAACGAGGCCCATAGGAAGGGGACTGGCAGGGAGGGCTGTGGAGCAGGTGAGTGGGGTCACAAGCATGGAAGCACTGAGGAAAGGGGAATGAACACACACTTTTTGCAGAAGGTGCATATCTTCTTGCCGGGTGGTTTTTTTGAGAAGGTGGTGAGACAGGAGCTGGAGCAGAAGAGCTGAGGAAGCCCTTTTCGCTGGTAGGCAGTCTGGCCCTTCTGCAGCGGGGTCCGGCAGTTGGCACACGTCATCTTGGTGAAGGTGGAGCGGGCGGCTCGCTGGGCCATCTGAGTGCGCAGGGACATCCGAGTGGAGCGCCGGGTACGGAAAGGAACGAAATCCTCGTCATTGGGATCATCCACCATTGCATCAGAGTCCTCGTCAGAGACTGGAACTGCAAAGCAGCAGAGGAAGACCAGAAACCCCTCATTAGGAAGTGAGAAACTCTGCCATGAGACATACGCTGGCATTTTCTGAATCTCCTTTCCAAAGTCCCTCTACGTAGTTTGTTCCTGTCTGGGTGGAATGATAAAGGGACCCTTAAAAGAAATCCTGTTGTAACTGGAGATGAATCAAGAGGTCTTTAAACAAACCAGGCTTAAATACAATTCCTCTCTAGGAAGTCATGATATGTCAAGGTTGAGCAGAAGCCCAGAGTGTGAACTTCTACAGCAGAAAACCCTGTACGAACCATTAGACCTAAAAGGGAACGAGCTGATCACCAGATTCCAGCACAGGCAGGCAATAAAGGAGCAACACACAAATACTAGGGAATGGCAAGGTGACATTCAGTATCTCAGAAGAACAGAGACTTCATGTACTTCTCCAGGAAAATCCCCAAGATGCAACCTTCCTTCAGACAGCCTGCTGTCATAGAGAGAAAGGAAGAAAGCTCCTGGGTGAGGAGATGGATTTCCTGGGAACACCCCCGAGTCTCATCCTGTTACTTAGTGCTTGGTGCCCACCCAACACTGCAAAATTACTACAACATGCCCTGCTTTGACCTAAGTGCCCTGAGAAAGCAAGGCAAGTACCCCAGGACTTGTGGGCTGAAAGGACCTGTCCTATGTAGAAGGCAAATCTGCAGAGAGGTTCCAGAGTTGCCACTGTACTCACACCATGAACCACCTGCCCACAATGGATCTGGGCCATTCTCTCCAGCTGAAAACAGGTATTGGCCAACCCCAGTTACTCACTGCTCTCAGAGGAGTTCACAGTTTCAGGCCTGGCAGTTTCTGATCTTCTGGGTCGTTCGCTTCTTTTCTGCTCCTAGAAGACATTCAGAAAATAGTTAGACTAACTATCAGCTACAACAACCATGGATGAATATCCCAGATCATGGTGAAGTTCCAGCTTCTGGGATTTGGCTCCCCAGTACCTAGGCTGAAAACTGGTAAAACTCCATGGATACCTTATCAGAGTTGGCAAGACAGAGGAGAGGGGGAAGTAGGCTTATGAGAATGACATTTCAGCTGGGGATAGCAGGGACACACTGAAGCCACATTACAGCATATGGGGATCATTCTGTCACAGGAGTCATGCAAACTCCTTTCCAGAGGGGTGACGAGACAGCCAGTGTCCCTCACAGAGTCTGACAACAGCCAGCCACGCTCTATGCTCCTGTACCATACATACTTGACTGCATTCTCCTCACCTTCTCAGCTGGCAGCTCGCTTCCCTTCCCAGACAGGCTTTCTCCTGGAACAGAAGCACAGAAGAAGCTTGCATCTAACACCTTGTTTTTCTCCAAGAGAAGAGCACACGTGATCTCCAAATGCAGTCACCCTTTGGGTCAGTCAGCACATGAAGCCTCAGCCTGTCCTGGCTATCAAGTACAGTTCTGGTGGTGGAAGGCTCCTAAACCCACCACCTGTAGTTGCAGATCCAAACACACGGCTTGAGAGGAGCCCCGTAAGGGGGATACCTTCCTGCATGGGGGAGGCAGGCTGGGTGGGCAGTTACCTCCAGCTGCTTCTGACCAAGACTGAGAATCTCCTGGGGATGGCCAGCCTGGGCAGAGGAACTTTGCCTATTGGAAACACCTGCTGGTGACCCTCAGCTCCAGCAAATACTCCAGTGATCAAAAGTGTGAGCTAAGCTGATGTACAGCCACAGCTTTATTGGGGAAGCTCCTTGCTTCCACAAGCACCAAAAATCAGTTTAAGCCACGAAAGCCAGAGCAAGAGCTTGTGCACACCAGAGCATTATCCCCTTTACGCAAGAGGCTTTGCCCAAATCTAGACCATCAGAAGAGTTGGCTATTTCCACAGCAGAGGATGAGCTGGAGTGCAAAGCAGACTCCAGCTTCAACAGTGGATGGACCTCCTGAGAAAAGGAAGACAACTTCAGCTGAGCCAACAACTTACCTGCTGGTGGTAAGGCTTCCTGTGCTTTGAGTACACTGTTTTCTTTAAGTGAATTCTTCCCATTATCATCCCTTTCCTCTGCCCGGTTTCCCTCCACAGGCTCAGGGGGCAAAGCTGCAGTTCTGTTGTCTGGGCTCAGTTCCACCTCTGCCTCCCCTGCTGGCCCTTCCCTCTGCACAGGTGAGCTTTTCCTTGGTGCCTTCAACTTCATCTTCTTTGTTTGTTTAAGACTGAGTTGGGGTGGAGGCATTGCGGGACTCGAAGACTGTGCTGTGGTTTCTTCCGTGGCTGGGGCACTGCTGAGATTCCCAGAGTTAGGAACGGGTTGTTGGGGTGATGCAGGGGCATTGTCACCAGACGGTGCAGGAACAGCAGCAGCACCATCTTCCTTTACATTCCCAGAACAATTTTTTGGTGCATCCTCCCCTTCTTTCCCTGTTTCTGGAACAGGGGCTTCTCTAGACAGGGCAGAGGAGTCTGCCGGTCCATGCTCCACGTCCTGGGAAGGTTGTGCCTTACACAGCCCATCCAGAGCCTCTGGTCTATCTAGTTCTACCAAATCAGAAGTTTTACCCAAATCATCTAAGACATCAGGTTTCTCCAGCATATCCAAGACACCAGGTTTATCTAGAACGCGGTCATTTGATTTATTTAGTTCAGACAGGCTGTCTGCTTTCACTACAAGGTCCAAGTCCTCATCTGCAGTCATCTGCTTGGATTGATCCCAGCCAGGGGGCTGAAGAACTGAAACTTCCTGGGTAGAAGCTGTTTGGGAGCCCAGGAGATCTTCACCAAACTCCATGTCAGCAGGGAGATCACCAATGAGCGGTTTGTCAGGCAAGGACAGGGGGTCCAAAGATCCTGAAAATTCACTGGAATCCATTTAGAAGATGGCAACTGGAAACGAGAGAGAGACTTGCAAGTTAATGAAAAGCAGTCTAACCCAGAACATGAACTGTCCACTCGTCTGAACACTGCTGGAGTAAAACAAGGCCCAGGAATGCTGCCAGGCCATAACCAGGATACCAGACACCAGCACGTCAATCACCTCTACTTGTGAGGGTACCAAAGTTAGCAGCAGGATGCAGTAGTTTGGTACAACAGACCTTCAGGAACTCTACAGCCCTCACACACCTCACCACAGCATGGCAAAGAGACGAGCTTATGCTAAATGACTCAGTGGGGTATCAGAAATGGCTCCAGCACCAATTCAGGAGGCTCCCCACCGATGTTCTGCAGTAATACCCCCAGCCCTGCCTTCTTCTCTATCCAAGTTATCTGGTCTGTCCTTTCTCCTGATCTGTTCTTACAGAGCTAACACGTCTTTCATTTTTAAAATACCTTTTTTCTCTTAAACATAGAGGTAGAAACAACTCCTTTCAAGCCCTGAAGTCTGAGTCTTAACAAGACACAGGATGACAAGATGCATTAATCTTGTCAGAGGATATATATTATATATATATTTATATTATAATATAAACAAAGTTGTAATGTAACTACAGCTACTGCACAGCCCCAAAACTACATGGGCTAATATTCAGATATGGAACAAACAAAAGCTTAAGTTAGAACTAGGAGGAGTTCTGGAGAGTAGCAAGAAGAAAGGGTAAAGCTCTGACATTAAAAGCAGTCATAAGAACAAGTAGCAAGGTAGACACAAGCATGCAATGCAGAGTCAGGAAAAAAGAGCAGTGTGACTTTGCAGGGCACTAACAGTGCACTTGAACAGGAAGGTGTGATGCAGACTGCCAGCCTCAGAGGGAAAGTTACAGCCCAGCTCATGGTCAACATTATCATGAGACAGAAAGGTCAAGACTTCAAGATGAGGCAAAACTGGTCTAAAACTGAATTATATCTGCACAAGGAGATAATGATTGAAAAACCCAAAGAGCGAAAGGGAGCAGGAGCTGGAGTCTGCAAGTGGTAAGGCAGTGTAAGACTTGAAGTAACCTCATGTCCCCAAACAGGCCCTAAGTAGACGCTACAAGAAAGGCACTAGAATCAAATGATGTGGCAACAACCTATCCCTCCCTATCAGAGTAACTCCAGTTCTAAATTTAGCACTGTTTTAAGCCCTGAATGAGAAGACTCAGTACTCTTGTCTATTTGGGCTTACAGTGGGCATAACTCTTCTATATCAGTCAAGGAGGAAGCCTGAAATAATTTCACTGATGATGGCTGTTTAATTCCTTTTTTTATATCCTTCCCTCTGAAAGGACAACCAAGTTCTCACTCACAAATGGTTTGCTCAGAAGTAAACAGAACATACTTGGACAGAGAACATACCCAGCTTCTGAAACTTATTCAAGCAGGAATTTAAGGAAATCATACCCAACAACTGGATTTCAAAGCCACTGCCTCCTTATTTTATCTAAATACACAGTAATGTTTTCTATTTCCTAGTGGCAGATAAAGCACTGTTCCCACAATCAAAAACAGAAACTAAAGCAAATGTAATCTTTAGAAGTGCTCCGCAAGTTTCACCCCTAAAGACTTTGGTGTTTTGTTCAATTCTAGTTACAAGATCAGACAAAACTTTTAGAATAAGCCAATTCCAGAGCAATACAGGATCTAATACATGTTTTAGGGTGGCTGACAGAAATAAGAACAAAGTGAAATAGAAACAAAGACATCTGAAAGAAAGTTCCTAAGGATTTGAAGCAGATGAGAACTCTCTCAAGATGATAAACAGTTTTTTTCTGCTGCTCAGAATATGAACAGTGTCTCCTGCTCAAAGATATCCCCCACCCAGATTCACAGACAGACAGCAGACCCTACAATAATAAGCAAAAAAACCCTCAAGGCATCCAGATGAAGCAGGAAAATTTATTTATAGGTATACTTAACAGAGGGAACATACCCCACAGAATCACCTCAGACACTTCGCACAAATCTGCAATGAACCACTAAGGTGATTCTCCTAAGGATTTTGCCACTTTGAGCTGGCCTAGTCTTTCCTTGGTAGAAATAGACCCTAGAAACATTTGGAGAATAAGAAATCCATTTGAGCGTTCCCTCCCAGAGGATAATGCAAGCACCAGTCTATGAACTTGTCATGCAACTCATGTGCTCTACAAGCGGATCAGAGGCATCTGGTTTAACAGTGTACACCTTAACACTGCTTTCAAACTTTGGGCATTATGGTGCAAGACAAAGCTCTGACTTAATGGCAACATCCTTGACCAACAGAAAAGTCTTAGCAAGAGCAAGGATTCTGCAGATTAAGGCAACTCCAAACTACTGGGATGTGGCTGGGACAGAGCTTTCTGCAGAGGCAAGGCTGCAGTAAGAGCACTCACTGGCACGCTCTGGTTGGAAGCACAGCGCTCGCCCCCTGCACTCGAGGTCCTGTTCCCCTCATCAGCTCTGTCTGAATCCTCCCAGCAGGACAGCTCACACGCTCTGCCGAAGGAACCAAAACTTCTTAGGATGTGCAAAGCTAAGGACTGCAGCAAAAGGACCACGTACTCAAATATCCTGTTCCTATTCACACCAGGAATGGATACCTGGGGAGAGAGTGTAAGAAACACAACTAACAGGATGTTCCTCTTCAGCACATCCTCCAATCAAGGACTCGGCTGCTGAAGAACCACTTGGCTTGAGTTGCACTGATAATGTCCCTGGTTAAGAGTCTGTACTGGGCAAATCCTCTGTGAATCTGCCGAATTCCACTCTGAGCCAATTCATACTTTGGACCTCCTAAAATTCCAGTCGTTTTGAGTTCTGCGGCTTAACATTTAGCTTTTAGAAGTATTTTTCATTTGTTTATTTTCAACCTGCTGCATCAGAGCTCCAAGGTGATACAGGGCAGATGAATAACAACACTTGATGTATTTAAAAGAATCTGGAAAAGCTGATGGAGTTAAGAGTTGAGGCTGGACCCAAGGTGATGCTGACAAACAGTCTGAGTGGGAAAGCACGGAATTTCCCTGACAATGAATTCTTTATAGTGGCTTGCAACTACCAGCTGATAAGGATGAGGAAGGCGGCTCTCAAAACAGGAAAGAATGGTATTTTCCAGTTCTGTGGGTTGCTCTGAAATCAAACTCAACCTGAAGAAATTAGAGCTGCTCAGCTGCAGCAAGGTAAGAAGCTCTACTTCTGTCTGCCCCAGGCAGTCAGATTCGTCTGGGCCTTCTGCTGAGCTTCACAGTGAGTTAAGCTGCAAACAGAGCGTGCACTTTATCTCTGATAAAGTCTTTTCTCACTTTCTACAACAGAAGCAGAATAGGTTATTGTTTCTGGCAGATGCTGAAATGATCCACCACAAGTCATCGCCTCTCTTATTCCAGAACCAGCTAATGCACAGCTACTGGGGTTTGGTCACTGGCCTGCTCGAAATGTTCCTCTTTTCCAGCCACATAACTGGCAGCAAGGAGAATAAACTGCAACATGACTTGGCCAAACCAAGAGGAGGCAGCGGCTGATACCCTGCACTTAACAGTGAATACAACTGCTCCACTTGGGAACTCCTTACTTAGGAGTAAGTACTCCCTGGAGTAAGAGATATGTTCTTGGGAAGAACAAGTTGAAGGAGCAAAGTCTCTTCCACAACAGTCTGCTGCAGAATGCTTCTCAGGTAGCATGCAAGCATTTCCAGCAGAGTGATGGAACAGCTGAGGGTCCTCCCCAAATGTGCAGGACTGGCACAGAACACGACACTGACTGCCAAACCCAGTACCTGTGACTACCAGACCTGCCCAGCCCTTTCTGCCAGAGGGGGCACGTGGGATCTTCTCTCAGATCTGGAAGCTCAAAGTGCAACATCTCTGCCAGGACACTCAAGCACATCCAAGTGACTACCTGGGACTTCATCCAGCTTATTAAAGACATCAGTGGTGCTGTAACTCAGGTAACCATTAGCAGAGGAATATACGGCCTACCTACAGAAATGAGGATCTACCATCAAACATTTAATTAAAAACAGACAGCAAGAAAAATTGCTGTTGTTACTCCCTCTCGATGAAGTGAGCATCTCAGAAGTCTTTACATTCCACAGAAAAATCCCAGAGCCATGCAGTTACTGACTTCCTCCAGCAAAGGAACAGCAATTGCTTGGGTATCTGTTCTGGACTTTTGTTCATGGATGTGGATTCAAATTTTCAATACTTTTGAAAGCTGAAGAATTATCTTTTTCACTATTAGAGATCATTTGAAATATGAAAATAATTAACTAGTTACTACAAGAGACACTTACATCAACATTTCAGGCACTACCCATCTACAAGGTCTGTAAGACCTGAGCAGAGTTCTGGAAGAAGCTTCTATTTTTTTGTGCCAAATTTTTGAATAAACAGTAACACCCAACCTAGTATTTCCCAACAAAAACAACAGTGTCAATAAACAGTTCAATCAATAAAACATTAAGAAAGCAATATGTCCTACCAGCATGGTTTCAGTCAACATATCTTCATGAACAATATTACACTTTGAGTGGTGAGTACAGCAGAAGCGAACTTCACTGCTGTGACTTATCTAAGTTCATCTGGACAGCTGATAGCTTTCTAAATTCAAGCACTGTAAACCTTTATTACATATTGGCTAACTCATTTCAACTCAAATGAATTTACGAACAATCTCCAGTAAACTAAGCACACTACTGTGGACCAGGTTTCAGTCCAGCCAAAATTCTCCAGAAAGGAGCAGAAAGGATTTTGTTACTTATTAGTGTTTTTGGAGAGGTAGCTCTCTGAGCTGCAAACTCAGTCTTCAAAGAGCACAAAGCCCACTTGGTGACATTCAGTACAGTGCTACTTATACAGAGGACCACGTTAGACCATTACTGTCTCATTCTTGCCTACTGTCTACACTTGGTAACAGTTATTGGAAGAGTTGAGATGTTTCAAATTAAAAAAAAGAAATCTGACACAGTGACACAAGAATCCCACTGCTTTATGAATCAACCATGGTTTAGGAAACACCTTCCAGTGCTAAACCTATTTTGTTCACTGAAAAGAAATGGGGAGGCATGACCCAGCCCCAAAAAAAAAAAATCACAAGCAGACAACTCCTTAGAGATACAGACAAACGCACACAAGGACGCAAAAAGCTGGAAATCTAAGTTGGACAAGCTCATAAACACATGATTATACAACTGACTGTGGGATCTGTAAGCCCTCTGTGACTCGGAGATTTTACATGCAGTGACTCACTCCAAGTCAGCTACAGCTCCTGCAGATGCCACTGGTCAAGTCCTTCAGCTCGTGCTTTGCAGGGAGGGTTTGGTGAACGTTTTCTCACCTCCAAATGTATTATTGGTTCTCAATCAGTGCAAACTGCAGCAGCTTTCACCACATCCCCTTCAGGCCAGCCTTCATCTGTGACTGGGACTGTCTACACAACAGGAACTGGTACACAGGGAAAAAAAGGGCCTTTCCAGAATATCACCAGCAGCATCAAGACTCTTGCAATTATTTCTTGATAGTCCCAAAGGCAGGAGAGAAGATCACCACTAGATTTTCCTACAGTGGGAGCCCAAGCTCAGGGCTGCAGGCCTCAGTGTAGTATCACAGTCCCCCTGAACCCAGGAAGCCTAAAAATCCTCCTGCACTGAGCAGCTGGTGCTGCAAAACACAACCATGAGTCTCCTGTAAATTCCTCAAAGGCAGGAATGACCCAACTGGATTTTGAGCTTGCATTCCAGAAACTTCACCTCAGTTTCAAGAAAGTTCAAGAAGGACAAATTTCAGAAATCTCATAGAATTGCCTGGAATTAGGTTTACCAGGAGACTCCCTGCAACACTTCAAATATAACTGACAACACTCCTCAATCTCAGCATTATCTGCTGCCAACCATAGCAGTAAATTCTAAGACAGCCAACAGGAGCATCCTCATCCATCCAGAATGCCATCCTGGCAGCCAGTCTGAAATGGCTTGGATCCCCCCACATCTTGTAAGACCAGGATCCCCCCCAAGCACTAAGTGTCAAGGCTTTGCAACAGATAAAGGAGTAACAAGTCTAAGTTCACTCTTAGCAGCAATGCTATCTGGAGAGCAATTCAGCTTCAAGAACCAACTCCACTCAGTGATCAAGTCCAAGAGAAAATTCTCCTGGTGTCTGTACAGCCAAAATAGTGTTAAACGCAGGGGAAGGGGGTGAGTGGGTTAAAAAAGCTTGGATATACTATCAGAAGCACAACAAAAAAAAGCTCAGAGGTACAACATGCTTGAGCAGTGCGTGCCCAAACTGCCTTAAATGATATTAAGACAATGACTAAAAAAAACAGAAGACCTGGAAGTGATAAAAAACAGATGGTCCTCAGGTCTCTCTACCTGTTGCCCAAATGCTGCAGAAAGGCATCAGAACACCTGACAAAGTCCTGGCATGTCCCACAAGCAGCTACAGACAGCTGGAGAGGACAGCTGCACGGACAGCAGGTGACTCTCCAGAGGAGTGCTGCAGCCTGGGAACAGGTCACGAACTCCCTGGAGGTCCTCAAAACTCAACTGGACAAATCCCTGAACAACAAGGCCTCAAGTCCGTTCTGCTGTGAGCAGGAGGTCAGTTGGACCAGAGACTTCTAGAGGTCCTGTACAACCCAAATCTGTCTGTGCTTCTGTGAATAAACTTTAGTGCACAGGGAAGAGAGAGAAGACAAAAGAGCAGAGGCTTTGAGAGGATGTATGTTTGAGGGCAAAACATCTAATTTTCCTTAAGAGGCCTTGCAGAGCCAAAATACTGGAAACACAATGTGAGCTGTCTGCTCTCTCTCACTGATGGTCCCAAACCTCTCTGCAAGGTGCCTGCCACCAAAGCGCTGGGAAGGGATCTCAGCGCTGGGAGGCCTCACCTCACGTGCAGCTGTTCAAACTGGCCCTGGGTAAGGCTGTGTTGAACAGAGCAATATCTCACCCCGTGTACTTTCCCTTTGGCCTGCCCAGGGCTCGGCCAGCAGAGCAGGTTCACAGCAAGTGGCCAGGAGACAGCACCAGAGCCCATGACCAGCAGGACTGGTGAGGATGGTCTCAAACACTGCCATTTCCT
>VYZQ01070936.1:0-12789 GCA_013400655.1 Mystacornis crossleyi
AATGATTTATCCAAAAGTAAATAACCTCACAAAACTTGCGAGTTAAAATCGACTCTCGACACAGCCTCGAAACACAACCTGAGCTTCAACCAGCCAAAACCCACCAGAAGCTTGTGTTGTGTCACTGAGCTGAGGAACAGAGCTTCATTAGCAACGTGGTTTCTTCACGTACAAAACCCAAAAGGAGCATTTTTGCCCCCAGATTAACATAACAGGTGGGACAGAGGCTCTTTTAGCTGAGCTGTGCAGGATCTGCCTCACTGCTGCTCTCAGAACCACTTTCTGCAGTTGAGTTTTCCTACGTTCAGTCTCCAAAGCGAAGAGGGAGAAGGCATTAGAGTGACACCAAGCATTTGGTAGAGGGCTCCTGCAAACAAAGCCTGTCTTAAACCCAGCTGGATTTAATCCTCAATCGAATTATTCCGGTCAGTTGGAGACCTTAGAGCTGCAGCCTTGTGTGCTCCCTCTCCCAGGAGCACCAAACGTGCACCCAAGAGTGTCCCAGCAGACCCAGCACCCCGAACGCCACCAGCAGTGACCCCGGGTCTGAAGGCTCCTGCTTTGAGAACGGAATACTGAGGGTTAGTCCAAGGAAGTCATTAACACAGGTCGTACATAGCTTTCTTGGTTAATAAGCAGTGGAAAGAAAGATCTGATTTGCAATAACATTTATTAATGATAAATGTACATATTTACAAAGAAAAATCTGAGAAAAAATACAAAACCAAAAAAGTGTTCCAAAAGAGAGCATTTTAGGTAAAAAAGAAAGTGTTTCTAGTCCCCATAGACCGATCCAACAGGACTGTCTACCCCTGCTAAAAGATCCCAAAGGGGCCCAAACCACGGCCAGTCCTTCCCTCCAGCCTCACAAACCACAACAGATGCAAACAGAGACACAAGAGGGACCACCTCTGTCGGGTTCTCCAGTGTCACCCACTAATAAGTACACACCAAGGAGTTTCTGCATGAACCCATAGCCCTTTTTTAGGTTGAATTTATCCCTTTTTTGGGCTGAATTCATCCAGAAAGCTTCCTCCCTCATTCTGTAGGCCAGAACAGCAACCATCAACTCATGATGAGGAAAAAAGAAAACCCAAGAAACCTGGGGAACAATTCGCAGAGTGACAAATTACTGACACAGATGTGAAGTGAAAGACACTTTTCCCATAACCATTAGGATCTGGACTTGATGATCCTTGTGGGTCCCTTCCAACTCAGGATATTTCATGATTCTATGATAACCTTCCCAGGAGCCCATGGTACAGCCAAGCCTCATTCCTCCAAACACAAACTACTTCCCTTGGTGCTGAGGAAATCCACCTCTCCTGATTATTTCAGGATAGGAGGGAGATATGGAATGCCTACTCTTTATGGACATCACTAGTTACTGGACAAACCACGAGGGAGGGGAGCTGGTCTTGGCTGAACACTGTGCCCTGACTGAGCTGCCCATGGAGAGTCCTCAGCTCACCTTCTACCACTCCCCGAGTGAGGCAGGATGTGGGAGGAGATGCAGCCAACACACTCTCATTTATCTGATCCCTTTTAGCAGTTGAAAAAGAAAAAGGGATGTTGTTTTACAGCAATGAACACCTCGAGTATCCTCACACACCCAGCGCAGCCTCGGAGCTGCCTCCGAGTTCCAAGCTATTGGCCCTGGCACATCTGCTGCTTCAGAAGACTGGTGTCCACCTTTCCCTAAAGCAAGAAAGCACAAGAAACTCGTGTGTGTTGTGGGTGGCGCTCAGAAGAGCTGGAATCGGGTAGGGAGATCGAGGAAGCGAGTGCGGAGCCGATCGTCGCTCTCGCGATGGGAAACGCTGAACCCTCAACAGCCCCCAGCGGGATCCCACGCCCGAGCATCGAAGAACTGAGTGACCACACCACGAAACACTGGGCAAAACTGCTGGCAGACCTATCCACCAGAGTGCCATTTTCTGCAGCAGGTCACACTGAAAACCAGGCTTTCTCATGCCAACCTGGATGAGGTTACATGCTGCAGACATTTCCAGCTTCCCCGCAGGGGAGATGACTGAGCTCTCCATCACTCACAGCCTGGCACTGCACCAGCCTCGCCCAACAGGGTGTGTGAATCCCTGTTAAGGGGTGCCAGTGTCGGGGCAGGCAGCCAGGAGCTGCTGGTGTTCCCAGCTAGTTTGTTCCTGAGGAAAATAAGAGTGAAGTACATGTATTGTTCCTTTATAGGTCCCCTGAGATCTCAGCCCTTAAACAGCACTAGAGCCAATCAGCTCTCCCTGTGCACAGGGATGACAGCAGGACTCACAAAATCCTCCTCTCAGTGCTGCATCCTGCGCTGACATCGTGGGAAAAGGGGGAAACCACAGCACCAAGGTGTAAGAAATCCGGAACGTGCACAAACGGGACACAGAACGCGCAGGAATGAGACCTTACGTGGACTGCCACGGACTGTCATTCCCTTTGCATTACAAGCAAACAGGAAAAAAAGCAGAGGAGTGACTGGGAAAGGGGCTGCAGCCCAGAGGGCACATCCCTGGGGCGTTTGACAGATGAGGTTTCTGTTCCTGGTAAGTTACAGGTTTCCTCTGTCAGGAGGGATCATATCTACCTGGATGAACATTGATAACAGGCCTCTAAACTGCCAGAGAAATAGAAAGCATTTGTTCAATTTCTTTATACTCTGCAGTGACAATTGGTACATAAATCCCAAAAATGTTCCTGAGCATTCTCAGAGTGTAAAGTTTGCAAGGTTTTTTGCTGATGACAACCAGCCTTATCTCAAGATTAAAAAAGAGAGAATTTGAATTAAAGAGTTACAGAATTGAGTTGAGGTGACAGAGCCCATCTCTTACCCTGCTGGGATGAGACACCCTGAGCACTCTGGTCTAAGGTTGCTCTGGGCAAAGAGTTTTAGACTTCAGGTCCTTGGAAATGGGTGACAGAGCTACAGAAACCACGGCTTTGCCAAAGCCACCAGCGCGGCTTGCAAGCTCTTGTCACTGGATCAGAAATGCAGTGAACTCAGCAGTGCTCAGCGCAGCACCCCAAGCAGCAAACCCGAGCAAAGGCTTTGGGAAGGAAGCACCTGTGTTTTCAACCTGCTTTTCTCCAGGAAATACGGACCGAAAACGGACAGAGAGAGATCCAAACAACTCCTGGGCCTTCGCTCTCCACAGCAGGCTGGGGAGAACAAGCAATCCTTGTTCTCCATCACAACTGTTACCATTTTGGGAAGGAGATGCAGGCAGGGAATGCCAGCCAGAAGCATTCCCTGACTTCTTCCATCCTGCATTTTTTGCACAGCACGTGGCACCCCAGCATCCTCCCCACCTCTCCTCTCCAGGGTCCACTTTCGTCTTCCTAAACTCCACAGCAAATCCGCTGGAGTCCAAGTGCATTCCAAGGGATGCTCCAAGGGACACAGCCTGCCGACACTCTCCTTCACACCAGACTACGCCTGGACAACCCTCTGGCTTCTACACTTCCTAGTGCCAAAGGAGGAAGACTGTGTATTAAAGGCAGTGTATTAAAAAGGGAAGAATATTTTCCAATGAAGAATCAGCATCCGCACAAAACAAAGTCCTAAAGGCACAAACTGGTGAACTAATCAGAGCAGGTTACAAGAATTGGAAAGATTCCTGTGGGATTAAAACAAAGGGTTTCACTAGCAACCTAAGTTTCTGAGACAGCATTCAGAGCCTCAACCTGTACATCGAGAGCAAGAGGTGGCTCGAGTGGTCCATGATACCCCATGGACCCTCAGACCAGACAGCACATGCCATGTTTGCCATATTCCTTCAAGCTTATCTGCTAGCTTCCTAAATAACACTGTTCACACAGATACAGATCTAGAAAGGGTTATAAATACAAGTATTTATATATATATTCACATATTTTAGTCCATGTAATAAAGGCCTGCTCCTTTCCCTTCCATGCTGCTGGAGCAGCTGCCACCACTGGTGGCACAGGGGGCGTTCTCAGAGTGATTGTGTCCAGCCCAGTCCTCCAGCGGACACAGGAGAACACGGATTAGTGCTGAAGGGAGAAATGGGGGGCTCAGCTCAGCCCCATCATTACTATTTACAGAAAAGAGATCCCTTAGACACAAAGTCCCACCTTCCCTGCCGCTCACAAACCAGCTCTGCTCAGTCCCAGCTGGGCTGGAGCCTGCACAGCTCAGCCAGGATAACTCGGATAAATGGGAGCATCATCCAGACATTTACACTGTAGGCAGTAAACAACGACCGGCATGCAACGAGGAGGGAGTCAAAAACAATCGAGGGCTTTAACATTGGAAGTGTGTCCTGATGTGGCCAAGCCAACATGCCAACAGAGGGGATGCTCAAACAGCAGGTAACTCCATCCCTGTGACCTGAGTCACTTAGTTCCACACAAATCAAATAAAACACATCCCAAGTGCACCAAGGCCATCAGATTCCCCCAAAAATTATCAATCTATGTTTACAATAAGTAAATCCTTGCAATGGGTTTTCTCCTTTAACGCTGTCTGTTTTCTTGGATGTGAGAACAACAGTGGAGAGGGAAGCTGGGAAACTTTGTCAAAGGCTTCCCCCACTAGGACACGAAAAGCTGACCCTGTCCCTAAGTTATCACCACGAGCAGCAGTGAGAACCAGCACTTTTTACTTCAGTGCCAATCTGAGTTTCCTGGAAATGGAGTGGTTATGGATTAGATTCCAATGTTCTTCCTAGAGATTCAACCTCTTGTTGCTCACTGAGGCTGTGGACTCCCCATGCCTGGAATTGTCCAAGGCCAGACTGGACGGGGCTTGGAGCAAGCTGGTCCAGTGGAAGGTTCCCTGCCCATGGCAGCAGGTGGAACGAGATGATCTTTAAGGTCCCTTCCAACCCCAAACCATTCCAGGATTCTGTGATTCAGCAGATTCCTGTAAAGCCCATTTTAGATCAGTGTCAAATGTTCTTCAGGGTGCGAACATCTTACATTTAAAACAACAAGCTTAAAAGCAATTCTCCAGCAATTCCTATGGGAAGTCTACAGAGGCTTGGGAAACCAAACTCTCCTCCCAGGATTTCCTCCCCCCATCTGCCCTCCCACGGCAGCTGGGAACACAGTTCAAACAAACTGCTTTTGCACCATAGGAAACTTCAGAATGGACCTGGCAATCCATGACCACTCCTGCCAGGTCCCATCACAGCCACACGAGGACGTACAGCGGGATGAACACGACAGTCACGGGGTGTCCCTCCCTGGGACAGCGAACTACGGAGATCAAAGACCAGGACAAGGAGGTGCAGCAGAGACTACAGCCAAGAAATTCAGGAGCTTTGGTCTTGAGGTTTCAACATGACCCTGCTGCCACTCAGAGAAAGAGCAGCCACCAAACAGTCAGTGCTATGACCAGGAGAAAGGACATCATAAAGGGAATACGTGGAGAAGGAAAAACGCTAGAGTACAGCTGACACTTTTTAAGTGATTTCTGCTCTTCAGGGATTGCAATAGAAACCTTTGGAAGAGTTGCTTCACTTGCTGGCCGGGGAAAGGCTGTCTCAGTAGGTATCTCCTGCTTTTTTAGTTTGTCTTCATCCTGTACTAACAGAGGCCGTTCCCGTGTCTGCTTTCGTGGTAGAAGATCAAGAAAGACAGAGAGAGATGAACAAAAATGACAGATGGAAAGTGCCCAAAATGACACTTGGAGATGTGCAAAGCGTTAGGGCAGCTCTTCCCAACATAAAATAAACTGCCCTGGGGAGCAGAGTCGCTGGTGGCCTGGGTCACACCAGCCCAGGAGCTACAGAACCAGGTCCTCTCTGCAGAGCTCATCAACATCTGCATCAGGATCATGGGTGTTTGGTGCCTGCCCTCCCAGAAAAGTGGATTCTCAAAATCTTCCAGAGTGTTTTGGAATTGGAATGGGCGAGAAAAAAGTGCGAGGCATTTGAAACAGGAATGGTGCAGTACAAAATGCGGTCTCTGACAGCTTCCTAATCTACCTTAAAACCCAGCATCTGGAAAATCCCATGGAACAGCCAGACTGCAGAGCAGATACAAAATGCTTTTCCAAAGTTCTGACCAGGGTATCAAAATCTCGATTGGTTTGAAAATTCTACTGGAACAAGTGAAAAACTGTAAGTCTTAGAAATCCCACGCATGGAACGGGCAGGATGGCAGTAGGAGCAGTGCAAACTCCTGGGATTTTGCTCCGTGTTTAACATTTTTGTTTCTGGAGTCTAAAGAATGATAAAAAACCCGGAGTGAGTAAATCAGCACATGGGACCATGCAAGGGCTTCAGCACCTCTGCTGAAGAAAGGAAAGATTGTGGGAATGTTGCTGTTCAGTAACTCTGCATCCCTTTAGTTTGCCAGCCCTGGTCAAACCCAAGTGTACTTAGGAGAGGAAAAACTTGGCTCTAAGCTCCCTCAGCTGAGCCAACCTCCGCTGGTCAGTGCGGTATTTGGGGACTGGTTCTTTGCACACCCCTAAGTGGTGAGAGTTCGAGAGAAAGTAGCTGGGAGACTGGGCAGCAAAAGAAAATATAAAATGCAAGAGTAACATGATCGTTAAAACAACAAAAAAACGGAAAGAAAGACAACATAAAAAGAACAGGGAACAGTTAAATTTTCAGAATTGCTTTTGTCTCCGAGTACACGGTTATATCGGTCATGCAGCTTTTTCGAACCAGCCATGCACCAAAATAAGCAAAAATTGAAAGCTGCAAAAGCTGCAGCAGTGCCGAAGTCCTCTGGGTGTGAGTTATGAAACTACTTCATGTAGCCAAAAGAAAAATGTTATCCAGCAGCTGCTGTTGAGTTTTTGCTTGGTGCCATTGCAATAGCAAGTCTGATTCAGAAGCACAGATCAGAGCAGCAGCTTTACCTCAAGCCCACCAACCTGTCTCTCAGCAGAGGGGACAGTGACTTTCTTGACCTGGACACACAAAGCGTGTTAAGGTTCAGTTGTCTCGTAATAGAACATACAGGAAGAGCAGAAAAGTGGCCCCTGGCAAAAAACCCTTTGGCCACTAAGGCAGGGTGAAGGTACCACCATGAACAGGAGCAATGGCTTTGCACCACGATTCACCATCCTTAAATTACCATCTGATTTATGATCCTTCAACACATGCAGGTGAGGGAAAACCTCCTCCCCAGTCAGTGCCTGGGGAAGATGCATTTCTGGAAGTTCACAGCAGGACACGGCCACCTCCGAGTGAGATCACCTCAAAGAGGACCAGATTAAGAAGGAATTTCCAGAAATGCAAATCCAGGGCTGACACCAGTTCCTGCAGTGCTGCAGCCTTCGGTGGGACAAGCCCACACCACCCAGTTACGGTGACCAGCAGCCCTCCAAGATCCCAGTGTGGTCACCTTGCAAGAAGTTCTTCACAAAAACCAAGAACAACATTCTTGAACTGCATCTGTGGAGCTTGAGAGCCTCTTCTCTGTCCCACCCACACCCCAAAACCCACGTGGCGCTGTGAGCAGAGCTCTGCCTCCCATGTTCCTGGGGAATCTACGCTGAGGCTCAGCAACAGAGGGCAAAGTTCACCCTGTGTTAAACAGGGTAATCCCAGTGAGAGGTTTCCCAGAGCAGCTGTGGCTGCCCCTGGATCCCTGAAAGTGTCCAAGGCCAGGCTGGATGGGGCTTGGAGCAGCCTGGGACAGTGGAAGGTGTCCCTGTCCATGGCAGGAGGCAGCACTGGATGGGATTTAGGTTCCCTTCCAACCCAAACCATTCTGAGATTCTCTAACAACCAACCCTGATGAAGTTCATTTTGGGGATCTCATTTTTCTAGCAGGCAAAAAAAGCCCTTCAGCTGTCCTGGCTTTACTCCAAGCTCTGAGGAGCCGGTAGTAAACCTGGTGTTAAAGCCCTGGTGTGTGTTACAATAACCCTCCATCCACTGCAAGATTATTTCCTCATTAAGAAGTATCTGCCTTGTTTGAAGATTAAATACTACTTCATCTGCAGGGCTGCGGGAGAGAAAGGGAAAAACTGGGCTTTCAACCAGGAGAGTCTTCAATTGCTGCTGCTTGCAGTCAGGATGCAATTTTTCTGTTGCAATTAAAAATTGCATTTATTACTTAGAAGACTGATTACCACAGGCACTAACTACAGTTTTACTTACAAGCTCCAAATCTGAGCCAGTTATCACCAGTATGACACAGAGGTGTCTGTGGTGGTCACAGTCGGTGACTGGTTTTTCGTTAAAAATTACCTTTTTAAGGAAATTAGCCGAGGAACTGTGAGTGCATTTGGTTACTAACACACAGTTCCTGGAAGGAGGGAGATTCCCACGTTTGAACAGCCCTGCTGTGGCCACCCGAGGAGTCTCCTCAAAGCCTCCACAGCAGATCAGCACCTGGAGTTCCTAATGGAAGTCTAAACCCAGTGACAAACCAGATTAACTGGAGAATAAAGTGATTTTGGAAAAATCATCCCATTCCAGTGCTTCTCCACTAGGTTATCTGCAATATTACCTCTGAAGTAATAATTTAGGTCTCTGGATATTTGGCTTGCCAGGGTTTTTCCACATTTTGGGGAGATCCAGGAACAAGCCAGTCCCCGAATCAGCCACGGGAAGTGCTCCCTAGCATCACACTGACACCAACACTGCAATACGAGCCAAGGAATTCTTACATCCTTCTCTACCAAAAAAATCACATTTTTACGATACTACGACTAAAGCTTCGATTCTCTCAGAGAACATTCTACACGTTACAAGTCAATACTAACTGCTACAATTCGAAACAAGCAGAAGCTAAGGGGAGCTGAGGCTGAATCCCCCACTGCAAGGCCGCCCCTGGCCACCCCGTGCCGAGGTACTCACTCCATCCGCTCCCGTGGGGATCTGCCCGTTGACGTTGAGGCTTCGGAAAGGGGAGTGAGTGGACAAACGTTTGTCCCACTCGCTCGGCCGAGGCTCCGGGACGGACTCCATGAAGTTCTTCTTCAGCTCACTGATGTTGGCATGGTGCTTCTTTATTTCTTCCTGGGTCTTATCTAGATCCTATCAGCAAAAGGACAGGATAAGTGAGGGGACACGGAGGGGCCGGGGACTGCCTAAGCTGTGCTTAGCCAAGCTGCACTCAGCAGAGCCGCTGCCGACCTCCCACCCTGTGCTCACACTGCCAACACACAAAGGGAGCGTCCTCCCTCCTCCTCTCGGGTTAACGGGGATGAACTGCAGCCACAGGACGGGGTCTCCTCCGGGAGCAGGACATGCCACTGGTTCATCTCAAGCTACGCCAAACCAGATGACAGCTGAGCTGGAATCTCACGGATTTTCCCCAAATAGGATTCTTTAAAGTTGCCAGACTGGGTTTGTTTGGGTTATTTAATTTAACATCTTTAAACTGTGTGGGTTTGCTTTCTTTTCCCTCTGCTAGCCTGAATATTTCGAGGTATCAATATAATTAATGATCAAGAAAATGTTTTCCCAATTTTATTTACTCTCTTCATTCCTGTTTCTCTTTTATCCTAGCAGGAATTATCTCTGCTTCCAGAATATCCCCATTACCATTTTTTCCTCTCCCTCTCATCTCATTCCTCCAGGAGCTACCATAGGGGGTTTTAGACTTCAGAAATCAAGATGAGATTTTTTTTTTTTTGAAAAAGAATCAAACTGAAAATTCATTTTATGCTGGATCAATCAAGAAACTCCTACTAAAATTTTTCATCTGGAAAAAGTCAGGTTTTTACTCTGTGATGCCAGTTTACAGCATAAACAGACTTCAAGGCAAGTCAGCTTGTTAAAAACAGTTCTTCCTTGCAAGCAGACCAGAGGTTGTAGGAAAGAAAGCTTTTGCATAAGCCAAACAACAACTTTTCTGGACAGGGCCAAAAAGCACCAAGAAAGGGGGAAATCAAGGTCAGTTAAAGCATCACTGGGAAATTTCACTATTTTTGTGCTTTTAGTTGTTACTCAGCCCATCGAGTTGAGAAGATGGGACAGCAAACGCATCCCTAAAAGAGGGGCCCTCCCAAAAATCTTCATTCCTGCAGCTCACCCAGGACACACCACCCTCCCTCCACAGGGCTAAGCCCCAAATGCCTCTCCAACAGTATTTACTCTTTTCAGCACAGTTCTGGGGGGAAAATAACAAATTCTGGCTTCCATCCTAGATGAAAGTATAAGGCAAGTGCCCATTAGGTAGGAAAAGAAAGCAGAAATGAGTCTGCTGAGGACCCTGGGGTAAATCCCGGCCTGATCCAAGAACCCCACAGCTGCTCCTGGCTCAGAGAAGAGAGAGGGACCACCCTGGCATTCCAGCACTGCGCAGGAGCAGGGCCCAGGAGGGCTGGCAGAGGAGCCAAAGCCACGAGGAGCTACGTGGAGCTGGGTCTGGGAAGCACCTTGAGGAACCAGCTTGCTCAGCATCACCCTTTTCCTCCTGTTTTGCCCTGTCTGCAGGAACCCGGCGCACGTGGAGCGTTAAAAGGCTTTCGGCAAAATCAACAGGCAGCTTCAGGAGGGTGAGGTCTGCCAGGAAAACATCTAATCTGCCAAGGGCATGGATTAGAAAAATAAAGGGAGTAGAGGGGTGAGCTGCCGGGTCAGCCCAGCTGTAGGGGAGGGCTGGAGCACCTGCAACAGAACTGGGGGAAGGGGAGCGGGGAGGGAAAGGGCTCGGAGACAAGAATTGCACTGACAGGAAAAAGGGGCTCAGAAGCACTGACAAAGCTCTGCTCGGGGCCGGGGAACTGGAGCTGTTTGAGGTGGGTGAAAGAGCGACAGGCACGGTCCTCAGAGCGCTCCGGCAGCGGCCGAGCTCTGCCTGTCACGTGCAGACCCCTCACTTGGGACTCAAAGCTCTACGCTGTAGCAGTCAAAAAAACAAAAAACCAAAAACACCACCCCAAAGAAACCCAGACGGAAGCTGCAAAACTTTGAACATCCTGATGAGGAGAAGGCAGTTAGTACACTCCACTTTCAAGAGACACCACCAGGGAAACCCTATGAGCTGCTGGTGCTGCAAGTTTGAGTGGAAACACATAACACAGGACCGGAGTATCAGAAGCCACAAAACATCTCCCGTAACAGAGTGTATTAAAAAAATAAAATAGATGATTGGCGTGGTCTGTTCTGAGACCGAGCTCGGGTGAAACCAAGTGCAAAGGGCTCCCAAATGCAAAGGGAGGAGCTGTAACGTGGAAGGATGAGCCACCCGTGACCACTGGGCCTCTCTGTGGGATCCCCAGGCACCCCGCACTGAGGCAGGACGGGGCCCAGGGGTGGTGAGGTGCTGCAAGGCCAGGAAGGGCTGGAAGGAGGATGGAAAAGCTGCCAACACCACTGCAGCATCCAAAAGGATCCCTCCTGCCTGAAGCAACGCGGACTTTGTGGTGGCCTGGACACCACAGAGGTGACAATTTCACAGAATCCTGGAATGGTCTGGGTTGGAAGGGAACCTAAATCCCATTCTCCCTCTGCCATGGGCAGGGACACCTTCCACTATCCCAGGTGCTCCAAGCCCCATCCAACCTGGCCTTGGACACCTCCAGGGACGGGGCAGCCACAGCTGCTCTGGGAAATCTGCTCTGATTTTGCCTGCAGCTTATCCTGAATTTTGTATTTTCACAGACTGGCTTTTTCCCCAGGAAAGTAATTTGTTTCAAGCGGTGAAAAACTGGTCAGTGAGCCCCCCACTACAATCCATGACCCCCTGAGCAGCCCGCGGGTCCCAGAGCAGATCTGAGCACTGCCAATCATGTATTTTGGGTAAGTATGAGAGAATGAAAGTCAGAAGAGGAAGAAGGAAGAAGGCCTGCACATCATCATGTTTACTGTCACCATGCAGAAGCGTAATTAAAAAATCAAATCAAAAGGTCTTTCATGCAAAAGCATGCAAAAACAAAGGCGGCAGCAGCAGAGGAAGAAGTTCAGCGCAGATGCAGAAGTTTTAGCAAATGTAACTCAAAAAAAGCTTCAAGTTCATACAAACCTCCAACATTAAATTGCTATGCCTGATATAAATGTTTTCACCATCTAGCCTCTTTGATCTTTTCTGTGAAAATGAAAGAAAAGGGGGAAACAAAACAAAACAAAAAAAAGCACAAAAAATTAAAACGTTGGTCTTGCGGGATCGATAAGTCGGCAAATTAAAAATTTAACTCAAGGTTGGGAGTGCAGCGCTGTGGCAGCGTGGAGTGGGAATTCCCACCGGGAATGGGGGTCTGGCTCATGGAGAATGGGAGATGCAATGAGTCCTTTAAAGAGACAGCTCCCGGGGGGCCTTGGCCCTGGCCACAAAGAGAATTCCTGGTTTTGTGTGGAAGCCACCGCACCACATTCCTGAGAGATGCAAGCCCACCCTTGGGAGCGAGGCTGCACTGCCTGGGGGCACTTTCACAAGGTCCCAAAGTGCACAGCAACTGCACCTTAACCACCTTCCCATCTTGGGTGTTTCCCTATTACTTACTCAATACCAAAAAAGCTTTCTCCTGATTTTTTTTTTTTTTGCATTTCCTGCACTGCAGGCTACATTTAGTTTCTAACTAAGTTTGTTACAGAGAAGAAATTTCATAAATCAAACCAAGTGTGTTTCTTTTGAACATTCAACATACATAATTTTAGCAATCAGATTGTCTGTGGGACAAAAAGGTATTCATTTCCAAATTAAGTATTTGATAGTTTAAAGAAAACCAACACCCCAACCCAAAGCCCATGAAGAAATTGGAGCACTGTCTTTTTAAACAGATTACAGATGCATGAATGATATGGCAAACTTGGCCGGTGAAAGGGTAAAATGGCTAACCTTCCTCATTCTTATCAGCTCTTCCTCTTTTTCTGCAGGCTGCTGCTGTTGGGCAGTGATAAAAAAAAAAAAAAA
>VYZQ01070941.1:0-14142 GCA_013400655.1 Mystacornis crossleyi
AAAAAAACAGTGAAAAGAAAATGACAGGGAGAGAATATGGGACCTTGGTCTGTGCAGACCCTCTGCTTTCACAGGGCCATTCAGCAGTGAGAACTCTTTGGACAACACAGAAATTCAGTAACCCAGAGTAAAGCTAAATGAGCGACAGCTCTTCCCTCCCACCAGACGCTTGCTCTTCTGCTTAGAAGAGGTTTCAGACTCTTGTAACTTGGCACTTCCTAAGGCTTGGTCCTTCATGAGGGTCTGGGCAAGGCGAGCTGCTTTAAGTTCCCTGCAGGGGGGAGACGGAAGGAAGAGGAAAGAAAGAAAACCATGTTACCCATCAGCATGAATCCCCATCAGCTACAGAAGCAAACCCTGAACAATCTTGCACAAGAGGGTTACTGTAATACTCCATCATTGCTAGAAGGGGGCAGGGGGTGACATGAAGATTACTGTAGCTGTCTGTAGAGTTTCTGCTTGAAAAGGTATGAGCTCTGAAGATTTACCAAAAGAAAACTATGTATCGGGTCAGCAACACACGGGCTCCAGTATGAGGAACCCCTAGCTCAGTTTTTCTTCCATTGTTTCAGATGTTTGTGAATGGTTCAAGTTATATCAATGTCATCTTGTGCAGCACAAATACCTAAATAAAGGCATATGCTTCTTTTCCATTGCCCTTCTTCTCTTTCTGGTACCTACTGCTTTTCCAGAGCATTCACTCTTCTATCTCCACGGAAAACCTACTCCTCAGCTGACTACTGCACTTAGAGGGGTTGTGGGGCAGTTCTTTGATCCCAGCACCTCAAAACTCTACTGCTAACAGCAGTGAGACGGAACAAGGGAAAAAAGGATATCTGCCACTACCTGATATTTCTTTTCCTTCTATGCTTAGACCCCTATCTCAGGGCATTATCAGTCCCTCATCTGCCCAGTGGCTGCATGTTGTATCAGCATTTTGCATCACCAGTGGTTGCAGGAAGTGCACGAGTTCATTGTTGCAACTCAGCCAGCTCCTCCAAGCCAGCGCTGAGGCACAGCTGCTGCCTGGGCACGGCAAGCCCCTGTTACAGCCCCATCATCCTCCCAGCTCCAGGCACAGGAGCTGACCAGGTATTCCTGCACATGCAGTCTCCCAGCAGTACCACCCTCCATTCAGAGCTCGTGACCAGCATTCCTGTGCCCACACCCTCTCCCCGTCATGCCCAAGCCAGCCCTACCTTTCCAGCATGGCAGTCTTGCATTTCTCCTCATTTAGCTGCTCCTGGAGCTGCACAGCTTTTCCACATGAAGGACGCAGAACAGCATGTTTGGTGAGAGCTGTGGCAGAAGGTCTTTGCACTGGGTCAGGATGGATCATGAGCTAGAAGGCAAAGGAGTTCAGAGTTTAGCACTCCTGTCACATGCCAGCCGGAAAAGCCACCATCCTGTCAAGACTATTTCCTCACCTTAAGCAGCTCAAGAAAGCGGTGGGGAAGCTTCTGGGGGATGGGTGGGATATTTCCTTTGCGGATGTGGTGCCACAGGGCCCCGTTGTGAGGCAGCGGCGCTGCGCCAGCTGCCAGAGCCACCGTGAGTGCCAGGGCAAAGATGTCTGCCTTGGGCAAGGAGCAGTATTGCTGCAGAGAGAAGGCAAAAGGTGTTAGAAAAGAACATCTTACTATACTAAGCAAAGGTGAGTTGGGGTATGAGCTCAAAAAGAAACAGCCAAGCAAGTGTGTGTATCTGGCACTGACTTAACCACCCCAGTGAGCTCTTCTCTCCTCTTCCGGAGAAAAACAGCAGCAGCAGGCAGTACCACTACCCAACAGCATGCTGGCTTTCACCCAGCCATGAGGAGCTTGCAGGCCACATTGCGATCACCACCAACTCCAGAGGATGGCCTAACACATGCACCTCCAGCCTTCACCACAAGGAGATAAGCTGCCCATGCCCAACTCAAACAGAAGACTGCATCTGATACTTTTGCCTTACAGTTTCTCAACCCACTTGAGGCACAAACGGATACTGACACCTAAACACCTGAACCGAATAACACATCCAACCTGGTTGTTCAGTACCGATTCCCTTTTCATATGCTGGGCAGGGTGACAAAAGTGCAGTCCGTTTAAGAGGTGTGTTGTGCCTCCCACCTCTCGACACTACTTGTTCAGAGTTTGTTTTACAAGGCAACTGTCCGGGTAAACTTATTCCTCGGTAATCACATCCAGTAGTTTAATCTCATCTGGATATGCAAATCAAATGTCTTCAAACTGATAAAGTTTTTGTCCCACTGATCCCTCAAGGGGAATAGTTGCAATAATCCAATGATAGCTACTTATGAAGTATTTACACATGAAGTATTTACATAGCAAGACCTACACCGCCACTGTTCATAATAAAGTGCTAATTGCACAGATTTCACAGCCAGACCAGGCAGAAGAAAGAGGAGATAAGGTGAGGAACGAATTAAACTAATGACTGCTCTACAGTTGATCTCTCCCCACTTGCTCTCCCACCCTGTTCTCCCGACTGCCCTGCTCTAGCAGTTATTTGTACCTCTTGCAAAATCTCATTAGCCAAAAATCGTCTGTCTCCTTCCTCCACCTGAGGGTTTGTTATTGATGTCACATGTCCAAGGTCACCTGAGACAAAGAACAAGCAACTGAAATGTAATGAAGCAAACTGAAATCGTTCTCCAATAAAAGCTTGCATTTTATAGGCACCAACAAAGAAATACTGAGTAAGAGAGCAAGCCTGCTCCTAACTCAGGAATCCGCACTTGGAAACAGGCACATGAATTTTCTGTGACATTTCTTAGAGGAATTAATTCTGGTAAGTAATTGGGGTATTCAGGACTATGCTATCACTTAAGTGCAAGTCTCTTCAGCCAGCAGGACAGGGGAGTAGCAAGCAGCTATGGGCAGCCCGAATCTTAAACCAGCTGTAAAGTAGGCTAAAACCTACCAATCTTATACACCACACCAGGAGAGAATTCATCCTCACTGTCACTCTCCTCCTGTCCAGCAGGGCCTGAAACTGCCAGCTTGTGACAGATGAAGATATTACCTGCAAGATAGAGAAGTTTAGCAATAGGGCGATATCTGTAGTCAGGCTGCAGGAGCCTGACAGCTTTGTAAAAATCCCACTGTCAAAGTAGTTAAGCTTCGCAGCCAGAGAAACAATGCACATGCTTCCCACCCATTAGTCAGCTTTCTGCCCAGCTCACGTTCAGCAACACAGCTGGCATAAGACAGTTGTATCTTGTGCATAAAATATCCTAGTGAAATCAACTTCCCTTTCCTCTGCTCTCTAAGCTAGAAGCATAATTTCAGCAGGAAAAAAGAGCTCTACTCTGAGAATATTAACTATGTGAAAGGGAGGAGCATTGCCCTGGAGGTGACCATCCTGAGCTGCAGAGAGGAAACCCTGTTACTATTTCTGCAAGAACTTAATCCCTCAGAGTAGCTACACACAAAAGTCAAGTGTTGTGCAACAAAACAGCAGTAAATAGGGATGTCCCCATCTTCACTGGCAGCCCTCCTTGCTCCACCAGTATGAAGGTGATTCCCATGAGCCAGGATTACACAGGTCATGAGACAGGAGTAAAATGCTGCCAGCTATCAGAGAAGACTCAATTTTAGAGCAGCGGTAGTGGCACAAATCAAAATAAAAATTAAAAAAACAACCCCAAAACACCATACACAAGACAAGGGCAAGATCCTCTTCTCTTTGAAGCACTACAATCAGTCCACTCCGAAGGATTTATTACAGGTCGTACCCCTGAGGGATCACTAGGAAAACCCTCCAGAAAGGAGGAGGGCACTATACTTACTAGGCTTAATATCCAGGTGCACAAGGCCAGAGTTGTGGATGTATTTTAGTCCCATGGAGACTTGCAACAATATTTCCTTCAGCTTTCCTTCTGGGAAATACTGCCCAAGCTTTGCATTTTCCAGCAGCACATCTTGGAGACTCCCACCTAGGTGAAAACAATCAGTCTGAGACCCGACAGAGGTTTTATGGAACAGCGTGTTTGAAATAGCTGAGCTGCCCAGAGCACTTGGAGGCTTGTTAGTGACAAACCCCAACCACACCAGCTCTGTCTGCTCTAGTGAGCAAACTTGGACATCACCGTTTGGCTTCAGCCTTCCCACTGCCCTGGAATGCCCGGCCTTCTGCTCGACAAGGATGAACAAGTGCAGTTCTACCTCCAGCCTACAGTTCTACATCCTGCCAGGAGGGCTGACCTGCTAATGATGCTGGTGCTGCTGCAAGTGAACAACAGAACAATTAATGGCTTCTGTTGTGCTTACATGCAGGTATAGGAATGGTGGAACAAGGAAATTAAGTTCCCACTAGCAGATTTCTGACTGAAAAGCGTAATATTCAACACAGTTTTGTGAGTCTCCATTGAGACACTTTGGATATTGCAGAACTAGAAGATACCATGGCATCTCTCTCCATCAGCCCACTTTTCACCACTTGTCCTTCAGTCTCAGACATTCATCCACCAGAACACAAGCAATACATCAATGCTGCGGCAATGAGCACCACATTTCATGGTCGCCTCCACCAGATTTGAAAGCAATACTCCAAAACAGCTATCACCACTCTTCACCAAGCCCCAAGACTAGAGGTGCAGCTAAAAGATAAATATTACGTATTTGCCTTCAGCAACTCTGGTAGCTAAAGCTATCTCTTCCAATTTCTCTCAAGCAGTGGTATTGCCAAGGGCAAACTCAAGTAAGCTTTTACCACCCTGCCTGCAGCATCCCATTTGTACTTTGCTTCATCATTTTCTCCATTTCTCTGCATCTGTCAACCCCTTTCTTCTAGTCAGGCTGCAGGGTGCCTTCATCTCAACCAGGCAGCCACTCTTCCCATTACTACCCACCTCCATTAAGAAGAGGTTCTTGCCAAGATACACAGCCCTTAAGTCAGCTCCTCGAGTCCCTCATATCAGGTGTTACCCAGACACTCCCAGGCACAGCTCTAAGCACTGGCATGGGCAATGCTATTCCAGGTCAGCCAAAAATAGAGGAACAGTTTTCAAATCCCAGAAATAAGAGGGTATTCACTAATTCTAAAACATTAACACCATTCAGAGCTTCATTTCAATATTATGTGGCCTTACAGGATTCTTCAAGGAAACGCAGCCCCAGTGCAGTTTTCTGTTTTGTAAGCAAAAACATCCCACATTTAAGTATGAAAGAGAGCAACTTTGCCCATGCTGAACTCTCAGCCTTGAACGCTGTTCCACCTCTTACCATTGCAGTGTTCATTTTGGATAATCATGTGATCGTCCTCTGCCCAGGCCGAGTAGTAGCGCACGACATGGGGGTGGTGCCCCAGGACAGCGTGAGCATAAACCTCGCGCAGTGCCAGCTGCCTAGGGAAGCACACACAGAAAAAGCAAAGGTGACAGACTGCCAGAGGCTGCTTGGCACCAGCAGGGGAGCCCTGGTTTGCAGCTTGAAAGCCCTGAACACCTCTCTTCCCCCTTTCTCTTGGGTTTTGACAGACAGATTGGCTCCCACAGCTGCTGAAGCAAAACTTGCCCTTGCTCAAATGCACTGAGCAGCTGTTAAAGAAAATAATCACTGATCAAGTCTTCTGTTAAAGAGGCAAAGGCAGCAGCAGCAGCTTCAAGAACTTTGCTTTAGCACACAGGACACCACAAGCTGGTCAATACAGATATGAGTAGTGCTGGCCATGCAGCAAGGCAGGGACATATCACAAATAAACTCCTTGACAGTCATTGTAAAGAAACTGACTGGATGGACCCAAGGTGTTCTGGTATGCCATCCTTCCACTTTGCAATGCATGTGACTTCTTCCTTTCCTAGACATTTTTATCCAGTAGTTGCATAGTGATATCTTCCCCCACTCTCCCAACTGTTACTTGGAAGTGCAACAGCAGCCAGTTTTTGCTCATGCCACCCATCAGATACCTTTGGATCCACAGGCCCTCCTTCCCATCACACATCTCAAGAACATGCCCATCATTTCAAGTGGCAGTTTCCAGCAAACACACTCACTCATCCGAGGATCCTGCCAGAGGCCTTTTGGAGCGTTTGATGGCATAAACGCATCCATCGAGGCGTTTGATGCACTTGTAGACAGAGCCAAATTCCCCCACACCAATTTTTTCTAGTTCCAAGAACTCCTTCTTGTAGCGGGAAACCATATTGCTCGCTTTAAGAGTGTATCTCTGCAAGGTCACAAAAACAGCAAAGACAAATAGGCGTTGAAAGACTTAATATCTGTCATGGTTTTAGAGATGTGCAACACTTGCTGTCACTGAGCACCCACATTGCTCCCTCTCCCATTCTGGATGTTCATCCAGGCACATGTGCAGGCGTGCTGCCAGTTCTTGAAACAGCAATTTTGAAATTAAGTTCACTTGTTGTGTTTTTTCTGACCATTTAAAGGCCATCTTCCCTGGTCTGGCCAAGCTGCAAGGCTGGTTGGTTGGTTTTATAAAATCAGGACTTGTTAGCCACAGAAGTAGAAGTTGCAGCTAAGGAGAAATTTAGTCTAGGTGGCTGCATATGCCTAAGCCTCCTAGGGTTACTGACATCACATCTCTTCTCTTGACAACCCAGACCAGTTCCTAGACCCACAGCTAGGAGTCAGTCAGGGATGAACAGCAAGCAACAATAATATACTGAAGTAACTGGCCTAAAGACAGGACTTGAGAAGACCTTAGATCTAAAACCTCTTTGGATCTCAGGAGAGGAGCTTGGTGTGTTGGCTTCCTGTGACCCCAGCTATGCAAGAGCCACTTTACCCTGGCAGCTGAGGTTGCCCACAGCCAATGCCATTCTGCATCAGTTCAGGCCCTCCAGGTTTGAAGCACCAGCTGTTGACTAATGGCAGATTAGCTGGTCTCAGTGCATTTGTTTGTATTCCCACTGATATCTCACCCGGAGACACTTTTCCACAAAGGGTTGAAAGCTGGCAGAACAGTTGGAACATCATTATTGCTACAATAATGGCCAGTAGGGATCTAGGAACTGCTGGTAGAGTGATGCCTACTGGCAGGGAAAATGAGTAAAGATAAGCAGTGGAGCATGAAGTGAACAAGAGTGGACTACGTGATTTTTCTCCATTCTCCTGCATCCCTTACAGGGACAGCAGCTCCTGTTGCACAGCAGTTCCCACAGAAACCACTGCTGTCATTGCTGTACTTTATGGCATAGGACCTCACAGAGGAGGAAGTAAGAGCTGGTCCTCACAGGCAGTAAAATGTGGCTCACATGAAACAGCAGACTTTCCCAACAGGTTGCATTTCACAAGGCAGCTGTATTTTACGCTACCTTAAAAGCTTGGGAGAAAAATACCTCCTAGTAGAGGATTTTATATCTGTATTACATACTCAGTCTAATTAGCACTCGAGCAGAATAGTATTTCAGTAAATCATTAGTTACTTGAGCCTTTATTCTAGGTAGAACAATAATTGTGGCAGCCCTGGATGTTGCCGGTAGCATATTTGCTCTGCAGGTGTAATTTTTCCATGGAGACCATGTGCCTGCAATCCCAATCTCCTCGGCTAGAGGGTACCATTATCCTTCTGTAAGCCTGGCTATTGCACAGTTACAAAGAACAAGTCCACCTCTTCCAAGTTTGTCATCTTAAACAAATATTAACAAAACATTCAGCTTGCAACTTTCCTGTCATAGGTATTCACCTTCTGGCATGGTGCCATGGTTGTACTCCAATAACAGAATAAATTCCATCAAACACCAAGCCTCTACAAGCATCTGATCCACTTTAAGGAAGAAAAATATACAGACACTCACCTTTGTAGGTAGCCCCTGTTTAATCTGGCTTCCTGGATGAGGATCATTCCTACAACAGAAGATTAGGAAAGTCTGGTCTATTATTTCAGTGCAGCAATCCAACTGGATTTGAAATTAAAGCATCTCTCAAAGGAACCTCCAAACCCTGCTTCACAGCTCTATCATGTATTTTATAGAGTTGATATACAGGTTTTTAGTTGAGGTCTTAAAGACTGCAGTCCCAGCTTAGGAATTCTTTGCTTCCATTTAGAAGAGCTCCACAAAGCAACTTCAGTACTGCCTGCAGGACAGAGTGGCATTGTCCAGAGGCATCATTCTCCTGACCTCCTTAGTACTGGTGAAGCTGCAGCCATATCATTAAAGAGAGCTGTTGATCCCCCACTTACCTTTCTGAACAAAGGCAATTATTGATTTTTATTTACATTTCTGTTACCTTTGTACATCTACTAACATTTGCACTGCACCAATGAGTACTACAGAAGTGAATGATTCATTGTTAGCAAATAAGTCCAGATACTGAACATGTCCATTACTTATCTCCTTCCAACAGTCTGATTTCAGTCTGCTACTTAAGAGTAGCTCACTTACACCTCTCCTCTGGCCTTCCGTTTGCCATTAGGATGAAAGAGCATTTGTCGATAGGACTCTGGTGTGAAGGGATTAATGTTGACAAGAGAAGCTTGGGAAGAGTCCTCAGAGTCAGGACGAGGAGTAAGTCTCAGGTGTCGGAAGCCTTTGGGTGGGACTTTTGTCGCAGATGTAGGAAAAGCTGTCTTTGATAACAGACTCTGTATTGAGAGAAGGGAAAAAAAGTGGCAGATAAACCGGGACATTTTTTTGTTGCCGCTATTTCAGAATAAAATTCTTGTTCTCTGGTAAACCAAGGAGAACTCAACTCCCTCCCTTGGAATAGCTGAATCATTAAATCCCTGTGTCCCTAGTTTAGTCCCCACAGTTTTCATTTTCCACAAAGCATTTCATTCTTTGTTAAGCCCTTTCATATTCTATTCCCTGCTCACTTGGGTGAGGCCTGCAGAGCCATTTTGGCAAGCACAGTCCTCAAGAGGAGCCAGCTGCTCCTCTTTCCCTCCCACAGAGAGGCAGAAATTGCATCATATGTTGCATTAACATGGAAGACCTAGTTCTGCCAGGCATGGACTGTTGCATCAGTTTGGTCAGGACAGGTTTGTCAGGAGATGAGCTGGAACACCACCCAAGTTTCCCTGTAGTTCCCCAGCAATAAGCAGCATTACAATAGGGGAAGTTGATAGAAATATTTTTTTTATGTGGCTACTAGCAAAGCAACCAGAACCCATTTCTCCTCATGAATTAAAACCAGAGTTTCAGAAATTTAAGTTCAGAAAGAACCTCTGGAACTTCTGTAGTTCAACTTGCCACAGAACACAGGCCATTGTGTTTCACCTACTAGTCCAGAACCTTGGGCCATGGAATGCATAGACACCAGTTTTGAGCTGAAGATAAAAATCCACTCACTCTGATTTGACTCATTCAGTAACCCTCAGCTTTTTAAAAATACAAGTTTGGTTTTGACTTGTTCAGCTTCAAGAGAGTGGTATAAGGTCTAAAGGATTATTTAACAAGTTAAAAGCCCTTTTAGAACACAGAAGTCTCCCTGTTGAAGATCAAGGTACTCTTATATCTTTCAAATCCAGCAGTGGTCTCACTGTTATGCTCCTGGAGCCACATCTCCACTCACATCTGGTGGCCCTCATCTGTCCGCAGTTTTAGACATGGCTCTGCTCTCTCATTCTTTCTATCCCTTTCAAATGTTTTAAGGCCAATGCTCCCAGCCTTGTCTACAAGCAGAGTTAGGCCCTTTTGAGCTGATCTTTTGCAGCATGCTTGGAAAACAAGACCTTTATCCCAGGAGAGAAAGGAAAAGATTGTTGATTTCACGCAATTGCTGCTTATGGGCTACAACATGACAAAGTACAAGCAGCATGTTTTGAATCATCCAGCCAACACGTTATCTACACAGTGCACACCCTGAAAGCACCCTTCACTAGCAGCAGCCCATCCAGTCTGGAAAAGATTTTTATAGACCTCTGTCATGGTTTAATCCCAGCCAGCAACTAAGCCCTCTGCTCGTGAACCCTTTGCTCACAACTACAATCCCTTACTCAGTGGGATGGGGAGCAGAAACAGGAAGAAAAAAAGGTAAAACCTGTGACTTGAGAAAAGAACAATTTAATAAATAGAATAATTATTACTGTAGTGAGAAGAGACAACAAAAAGAGAAAAAAAAAAATCAAGACAGACAAGTGATTCACCACCTGCTGACTGATGCCCAGCCCATCCCTGAGCCCTTATCAGCCCCTCATGGATAATTTCCTTCTGTTTATATATTGAGCATGACATCCTACAGAATGAAATCTCCTCTGGATTGTTCCTGGCAGCTGTCCTGGCTATGGTGCCACACAGCTGCTGGGTGCTTCTGCTCACTGGCAGAGCATGGGAAAAGTCCTTGACTTTGGGTAAACACCACTCAGCAACAGCCATGTTTTAGCAACGCTGTCCCTTATGTTAAACCCAAAAAAACACAGTGCAGTACCAGTTACTAGGGAGAAAATTAACTCTAGCCAAAACAAGGACAACTTCTCACCTATGTTAAGGTGATGTTTAGGGAGAATTCTTATAAAGGGTCACTGCAGGAAATTTTTGGAGTGATGCCCTATAGACTGCTTTCCCCTAGAGGGTGGCAGGCCATTCCTCAGTAAATATTGCCACACAGTCAATCATATAAGGCCAGAATGTCATCCTTCTCTCCACACAATCAGGTTTTTGAAGGAGGACAGAAGTCAATCCTAGCTCAGAAGCATTAAAGGACTGATCTTCTGTGGATCACTTAAGCAAAGGATCAAATGATTTATCAGTAGAGAAGGAACATTGAGAGAAGACCAACAGCTACGCTTCACTGCAGGTCTGGACTGCTTGGAGCCAGGCACATATCAGAAATTATCTGGGAACAGAGAAGCTGGTGCCAAGTCTGCACCTGTGCTTACTCAAGACAAAAAGCAGTTGTATTATACTTTCTCCAAGAAGTCTCACATAAAATAGGGACTGGGATCTGAATTCTGGGACAAGAAACTGACTCAATAGCTCAGCTGCTTTAGGACAGTGACACAGGTGAAGAGAGGCTGACTTCCCTCCACAAGCACACACTGGTTTGCTACCCCTTCCATAGCGGATTTGCTACCCTGAGAACAAAGCCCTGCTTTCCTCAAATTCACTGAGCAACTGTTTCACACAAAAAGAAAAACTGTGGCACCAGACATCAAGCTGGTTGGAGGTGATCCAGACTTGCCAGGCAAAGTACGCATCCCAGCCACAACACCATTTCCAGCTTTTAAGACAAAACCCACTTGCATCCAAAAATGTGCTGAACACAACAGTAAGCGCAGCTGCCTATCCCAAAGTCCCCCCCCCAAACAATGAACTTCTTGAAGGGAGAGGCATTTATCTCCTGCAGAGGTGCTACAGACCTGCCATTACCTTAGGAGTGTGCGGGGTGTCACAGAGCTGCAGCTTTTTCCAGGTGATGTGCAGTGGTGTCTCAGGTTTACTCCAGCTCTTGCTCACAGATGGGGAAGACTTCAGGGTAGGACTCACCCAGGCTTTTGTCCTGCTCAGGAAAATCTCACTAAGTTTTCTCTGAGGGGTTGCTGGCAGAGGACTGCTCTCTTGCCATTTCTGGAACTCTGAGCTTCTGGGGGGGCTCAAGCTCACAGAGTCTTCCTCATTTACACTTCTGTCTTCACTCTCTTCACCACAACTGGAAAAGTCCAGTCGCTGAATGAATTCGTTGCTGTTGTCCCAGTCATCCATGTTACCACATGAAACAGAACAGGTAGAGCTGTTACTGGCCTGTTTAGTTAGAGGGACAGAGGGAGAGAAAGATAGCATTATTTACAGATAAACTATCTTCTTCCTTGCTTCATCAGGGGCATCACTTTTGCTGACCACACTCCCCAGTCCCACATACACAGAAGCCTTGGTCACTCTTCAGTGTAATTAGACATCATTGGTTAATGAAGAGCACCCCAGAATTTATCAAGAACAAAGCCATTCAGGTACGGCTCATGTAACAACAGATTTTGCTTTTTTCCTTACTGGCATAAGTCAGATACAACTCAGAAGCCACAGCCTTTCCCAGTAAGTTTCCGAGAGAACTCCTCCATCCACCCATACATCCACTGCTCTCATCACACAAGGCAATCACATCCTAAAGAATAACAAACACAGCCTCCCCTCATTCTTTTCTGCATAAAATTTCTCAACTAGAGGGGGAAAGAAAAAAAAAAACAAAACAAAAAAAACCAAACAAACAAACAAACAAACAAAAAAAAAAACCAAAACAAAAAAACCCCCACCACACTACATACAGCTGTAAAAGCAGAGGGTGCCCCAAAGAGTCACCAGGTACCCCACAAACAGCCTCTCTCCTGCCCTGGACTATTTATAACCACCCCACACCTGGGTCAATGCTAATGGGAAACATTTGGAGCTTAGCAGCACCTGCCCGCAGCTGCCTGGTGGATGAGGAGTTCTCTGTGGATGTGGATTTGCTGTGCCAACAACCAGCTCTGCAGGGAGCCAGGACTCCCTCTGAGTCACCTCCCTGTCCCTTCTCCAGCTTCCTGGGGCCTGTAAGGGGGGTGATGTTTGCTGACAGCCAGTCTGCTCCATAATCCCATCAGGGATCCAGTCTTTGTGGGCTTTACCTGTAAAAGTTATTTGTCTTGTGGTAATGGGGCCCTGTGTTTTCTTCTTTTAAGTCTGAATTTCCCTTGCTGCATTTAGATGTGCGTTAGTTTGGGCAAGTGTTGCAGCCTGCATGCAGAGGTCAGTAGCCTAATTTATAACGTATGCATTTATGAATGTATCATTTATAAGACTTCAGGAGAGAGTTAGGAGCCATACACAGGTCTCAGTATAGCTTCCCATCTCGAGGTTTCAAGGGAGAGGAGGGAGAAGCTGTGTTGGTAAAGGGAGCCCCACAGGTGGGGTCGCTCTCTTGTTCCCTGGGAGCAGGTCAATGTCTCCCCTCACTGCACCTCTTTGTAAAAAACAGGAATCTTCTGAGCCTTTGGGAACTTGTATTTCAAAGTGGAACTAGAGCAAGTTTTAACTAATTAGAAAAAAGCAGCAGCCTTTCTTCTTAGCCTTGAGAAGAACTGCTAGAAGGACATGCAGAGATTGGAAGTGGCTGCAGCCCGTAGGAGATGGGTGTTTGGCAGAAGCAGCACCTGCTTTCCTTTGCACACATCAAGGGCAATTCCCACCAGAACATACAGGGCCACACTGGTCTGAGGTCTCTGTGTTCTCCTAACCCATTCCTTAAATGAAAAGTATGGCCATGTGGGTCTCTGAAGCTGCTTGTTAACGCTGTGATGAACGACTCATTTGATACAGGCCACCAAAACGGTCTCAGGAGGACATGCCAGGAACCCACTACTGGTTGCATCTGGCCCAGAGGTTGCAGTATTTCTGGCAGACACAGAGCCTGTTGCTGCCATGCAGCCTCCCTGAAACGCAGCTGCTGCATCTCCCTGTGCCTTATCCCGAGTGAGGTCCAAAAGCCTGGCAGTGCCAGCACTGGCTGCTTTCTGCTATGACAAGCGGTGTCTGCAGCATCTGGCCAGCTGAGATCCTGGACCACTTTAGCACTGCTGTGATCTGACTGCATCCATCAGATGTTCAGTACCTGAAGCATTAGATTGGAATATATTAATTCTGAAGAAATAATGCTTTTAGTCCCCATAACGACATGTTTTTAATGACCCAGCAAGGAAAATCCTTCAGACCAGTTTTCAATCCCACCTTAAACAATTTTAATTTTTTTTTCTTTTTTTTCCTCCCTCAGGATTTAGAGGCAGTATCCATTTTTCTAAGGGGGAATGTGATATGTAAAGGAGAAAAGTTGGACCTGCTGTGTAAACAAGGCCCAGCTTGTTCACCTTGCATTTTAAAAATAAAAGCCACCACGTTTTCATTTACATTTTTCCTGACCGTTCAAAGACCTGATGACAATTTCCTGAGCCCTCAGCTGGATGGAGAAGTTGTTAATTTTCTTTTGAAGTAGAGTTTTTATTTCTAAAAGGGTAATATTATCTCCCAGCCTAGATCTTTTCAACTTTGGTGAAATAATAAAATACTAGAAAACGGGGCCTTTGTTTTTTGCATGTAGTCAAAAAACAGTGTGCCCTCAGCAGGCCCAGATTGCTGGCCAAAGCCATATCAACTGCTCTGATACCACCGGCTCACTTGTCCCATGGGGTTTTTCAGCAAAGCCGAGAGCTCAGAGCATGATGCTGTTTCACAGATCTCAGAGCCAGCGCTGGCAGCCCCTGCTCCCCATC